>CACVCL010030187.1:0-54396 GCA_902729485.2 Mus minutoides
TTCTCGGGCTGGTGAGATGGCTCAGCAGGTAAGAGCACCCGACTGCTCTTCCAAAGGTGATAAGTTCAAATCCCAGCAACCACATGGTGGCTCACAACCATCCGTAACAAGATCTGGCTCCCTCTTCTGGAGTATCTGAAGACAGCTACAGTGTACTTACATATAATAAATAAAATAAATCTTTAAAAAAACAAACAAAAAAAAAACCAAACAAACAAAAAAAAATTCTCTTTACTGAGTAAGACGTGTTAATAAAGGTATTTATTTAGGAATAACAGCAATTACTATATTTATTGTATAAAATTATAGCTTTTATTGACTCTGCAGAGCATTCCCATGTCTCTTATCATAAGTGAGAAGCGCTGATGAGCAGTGAGGAGAGCCCAAGCAAGCACAAAGATACCACCTAATGTGACTGGGCATTCTTTATTCTTTTCACCACACCGGGCTAGATGGAATATTTTTACTGTTATTCTTTTTTTTTTTTTTTTTTTTTCCGAGACAGGGTTTCTCTGTGTAGCCTTGGCTGTCCTGGAACTCACTCTGTAGACCAGGCTGGCCTCGAACTCAGAAATCCGCCTGCCTCTGCCTCTGCCTCCTGAGTGCTGGGGTTAAAGGCATGCGCCACCACAACAACTTAATGTCAAGTACAGAATTATAAACCATTTTAAGTTCAAAAAAGGTCTCCAAGTTATAACTGTCATTTACTGGGACTATACTCACCACATCCTAGCCTTGTGTTTATAACTCTGAAAATTATGGCCTGTCTTTTCTAGAAAGAAAGTCTGCTGGTTTTGACTGCTATCCATTAAGTTAATGTCTTTTGTGTCCTGCTCTGAGCCTACTATTGAGGAATGTGCTATAGGCTCTGTTTTCTTTAACATTCGCCACTGCCTACCTGCAGCTCTTTTACCCCAGCTGCCATTCATTCAGTTCTCAGGCTACCAACATGGAGTCAAACTGAGCCTAGCTTACTTTTAAGCTGACTTAAAACACTGCAAGACTGTTTTTGCCAGTCTTTTTCTTTTAAACTCCATTGTGTGGTTCTAATGAATAAACTTTGTATGTGACAAAGCTGAGTCACAGGATCACAGGTTGGAAACTCATACCAATACAAATTTCAAGCTTAATGTACAAGACCGTTCTTAAAACAAACAAACAAACAAACAAACAACCCCATTATCAGTAAGTCCTCCCTTTACTGAAGATATTTAATTGATGCCATAGGGGTGGTTCCTGCATTGAAGTATGTTACTAGAGATTAGCTAAGCTGATTGTCTGTACATTCACATTCACCTACAATCATTCTACACTAGTACACTACATTGATGACCCAAACATCTTCATGTTCCACCAGCATTGTTTTATTTCTCTCAACTCTAATCCCACAGGAAAACAGAGGCTGTAAGGACATGAGATAACAAATCTGACTTTAAATATGAATTCTTATTCTATAAATCATTTGCTATGCAACGGAGCACATCCTCTGTTCTCCAGGAATTGCAGCTTAATTTCTTTAATATTTATTATTATTATTTTATATTTTGTATATGTGTGTTTTGCCTACATAAACGTCTCTGCCCTTGGAAGCAAAAGAGAGCTTAGGATCAATTCTGGAACCAGAATTACAAATGGCTATTGACCATCATGTGAGTGCTGTGAGTCGAATCTGGGTCCTCTGTAAGAGCAGCAAGTGCCCTTAACCAGACTCTCCAAATTGGGCTAGAGGAATTCTAAGGATCCTTTCAGTTCATATTCTATGACCCAAATCAGTCTTCTCCTACCAGTATTCTCTGACACCCAGCAAGATGTACCTGTCATTCTTGCTGTTGATCTTAAGAACCTATCCTATTCTGAGTTACCCACATTACAGCTCCATTTCTATCATAGAGATGACAAGACCACTGCCCAGAGGATGGACACACTTGTCCAAAGCTAAGTAGCTATGGGAAGCAGTGAATCTAACTTTTCAGCAAATATGATCAAATGACATCTATAAACTTCAAGAAGTAGAAACAACTTCTATACCAGCTTTAATGACATAAAGAGAATTCACCTGCTGGGAAAGTATAGTTACAGCTTCTTTATGCTTTGTGTCTCTTAGGTTGACTCCATTTACTGCCAGAATAGCATCTCCAACATGTAGCCCTCCACATCTATCCGCAGGCTGTCCCGGATGGATCTCAGAGATGAGAATGGGAACACCGTGCTCCTTCCCACCCTGGCAATATAACATCAAAGAAAGCAAGTCACTTTATATTTTATAAAATGATTGCAAATCATCTTAGACACAAGACATTTTCTTAAAAATTCATTACAATAAACAGAGAGTCTCTGTAAGAATGGGGTGAAATTTTACTCACTACCCAAAAGGCATCTCTGAGTACAATGACTAAGACCATAGGTTTTCTGAAATCATGATAGAGCCCAAAACTAAAACAGCCTAAACAACTAACATAGCCTCATTTCTTTTTCTTTTCTTTTTTTTTTTGGTTTTTCGAGACAGGGTTTCTCTGTATAGCCCTGGCTGTCCTGGAACTCACTTTGTAGACCAGGCTGGCCTCGAACTCAGAAATACACCTGCCTCTGCCTCCCGAGTGCTGGGATTAAAGGCGTGCCCCAACACGCCCGGCTCATAGCCTCATTTCTTAAACATTAAAAACAGGTGATACACTAGTGTTCCACAGCACTTTGAGCCATCTTGTGGTCTCTTCCAAAGCACTTTTGTCAAATCTAAATTGTTATGTATTGTAGTGGTGAGTAAGAATGGTCCCATAAACTCACATGTTGAATGCTTAGTCCCCAGGGAATAGAACTGTTTGAACCGATTAGAAGAATTTGCAGGTGTGACCTTGTCAGAATAAGTGTGTTACCAGAGGTGGGTTTTGAGTTTTCAAAAGCTCAGTGTTTTTCTCTCTTGCCTGCAGATCAAGACACAGCTCTCGGCTAATGCTGTAGTGCCATGCATGTCATGATAACGGACTAAACCTCTAAAACTATAAGTAAGCCACAGTTAAATGGTTTCTTTTCTAAGAGTTGCCTTGGTCATGGTATCTCTTCAGAGCAATAGAAGAGTGACTAAAATATGTATAATAAGACCAGTTACTTTATGTACAACCAGGTCCTCCTCCCCTTTTTTTCTTTTTTGGGAGACAGGGTCTTTCTACGTAGCTTTGGCTGTCCTGGAACTCAGTATGTAGATCAGTGGCCTTGAACTCACAGATATCTACCTGGCTCTGCTTCCCAAGTGCTGGAATTAAAGGTATGTGTCATCACATCCAGCTTTAACCAAGATAAGTTGCAAGAGAAGTATCAATTTCCGAAATATAAAAATATGTAATATTGAAGAAATACAATAATTGGTAGTCATCACTTTATATAGCTTATGTATGTTATTTCTACTTTAATTTTTTAAAAATTGTATGTATATAGGTGTTTTGCCTGCGTGCATGTCTTTGTATCATGTTCTTGTATGCTCCCAGTTGTACTGAAAATGTTAAACTACACTTCCTAAAGGGACATCTAAATTATAGGAAGCTTTCTTTTTTTTCTTCATATTTATTTATTTATTTATTTATTTATTTATTTATTTATTTATTATATGTAAGTACACTGTAGCTGTCTTCAGACATTCCAGAAGAGAGCATCAGATTTCATTACGGATGGTTGTGAGCCACCATGTGGTTGCTGGGATTTGAACTCAGGACCTTTGGAAGAGCAGTCGGTGCTCTTAACCGCTGAGCCATCTCTCCAGCTTGGAAGCTTTCTTTATACATAAAACGGTTTTATGCAAAAGTGTTGCTGCATAAGTTTTGAAAAATTCAGTTATTTTGAGCTATATCCAGAACATTTTGTTCCCCCAGATGATGCCCCACAAAGGACCCTGCTCCTATCAGACAAGTGACATAAGGAAACAGAAGCACTACTTCTTACTGTAATAGAAATGCCAAGGCCTTCATGATCTTCCTTAAGGAGGAGAACTTTTCTAATTGGACCAACTCCCTGGCTTTTCTTCAAAGAGTCTTGATCCTTATTGCAGGGAAAAAGAGGAAAAAAATAGTATTATTTAGATAAATAACAAAGCAAGCAGAACTCATGTTAATAACTTGCCTTTAAAAACCATTATTAATCTTCTGGTATAGATTACAGCAATTAAAAGATGAGATGAAAATACTGATATGGTAAAATTTATGGATTTTTTCACCCTCTGTAAATAAATAAATAAATATACACACACATATATTTATATAATAGGACATTATAAAATTATCAGGAATCTATTAATAAATAAGTATCTTCAAGGAATAAAATAGTAACCATGTGTCTTCACTAGAAAATATCTTAGGGATTTATATAAATGTTAAGTGATTTTTAGAACTGACAACTTTTTACCAGCTTGAACATTAGTTACTTTTTATTCCCTGGTGCTCTAAAATCTACCTGCTAAATAAAGTACCTTATTCCATTAATTGTTCTTTCTTTGACCTTCCTGGCTTGTTATTTTAATGTTCGAACCTAAGATGTTTTGCGTGCTAAGCAAACCCTCGGCGTTCGCACTAACCCTATGCAGCTCCCTCTGGTATCGTTGATCTTTTCTTTCTCCTAAACGCCTTTTCAATTCAGCCAGTAAATACATTCTAAGCATCTTCTAATTTTAACATTCTGACAAACCAAATCCCCAAATCCAAAGTAAACCAAACAAAAAAAGCACCCGGTCAATTTTCCCCTTTCTTTTCCAGTCACTATCTTCTATCCTCCACATACACTTCCTTGCCTCTCTCATTACTTTGGTTACTAGTAATTAAGTGATTAAGACTTAATTTTCTTTTGGTCACTTGAACCCTGCAAAAAGGTTGACAGGGGCCAATGAACACCCTTTGAAGCCCACTCTGTTCCTCTGTTGTTCTTACCTACTTTGCCAGGTGATCTAAGCTGACTGTACCAGGAGTCTTTCTTCGTGGTGTACTCTCTTCCTCCATACTGAGACTCCTTCTTGCCTCCTATTCCTGGTTAGTTTGTACATGCATCCCTTGGCTACTGACTTCCATGATTTCAATGACAACAAATAATACAACTTGCCTAATATTTCTGCAACCCAAGACCTCTTTCCTGAGTTTCATTCATACACCCAATTGGATGGATTTCTTAAATGTCACACCCAAACCTCAAACGTTAAGAAGGAAAGAGAGAACAGACAAGAGGAGATGAAGCCAGGAAGGGCTGAGTGGGAGCAGGGACATACATGGCCTGGGGGTGCTTGCATGGGCCGCTTCAAGTCGTTGCGCCCTCTGCAGGCTCTGATGACCGTTTTGTGGCGATGCAAATGTATTTCAGCTTCTAACTGGTTCCAGAGCTTATCATGAGCAGGTCCCTTCATATCCCGTCCCAGTAATTGTATTTGTTGGACCCTTCACATGAGCAAAAGAGAGTAGTTTAGATTAAGCTTATACATTTAGATAATTCAAAAGAATTATTAACTTAAGTAGCTATTGAATAGTTTAATTAGTAACAACACTAATACTTCAGTCTTTCTCAATGTCTCTCAGATTTGTACAGATAAACTGAAAGGGACAGATATCTTTTAGGGGGAAAAACGCTAAATGTGTTTTAAAAGAAATAAATGAGAACTCTTTTAATTATATATTTAATTTAAATATACCTAAAAACAATTTTTTGAGATTAATGGCAATATGTCTTATATAACTGAATTCAGTGCACTATTAAATAGAAGCAGTTAGATAACAATGACCATATTAAAAAAATTCTTTTAATGATATTTTATTTTTATAAAGTGATTATTTAAGTAAAAAAATCATCAGAAATTTGTATTTCAAAATGATAAAAATTATTTGCTTCAGGGCTGGAGAGATGACTCTGTGGTTAGGAGCACTTGAAGCTCTTGAGGAGGACCCAGGCTCAGTTCCCAGTACCCGCATGGTGACTCACAACCATCTGTAACTTTCGTTTCAGGGGATCTCACCCCCCTCTCTGACCTCCCAAGGCACTGAATACACAAGGTATATATATAACACACGGGCAAAACACTCGCATGTGTAAAATTGAAAAGTCTAAAAATAATTTAGAAAACCTTGGCTTCATCTCAATTTTAATAGAATAGTCTATTAAAATGAGTATGAGTATAAAATGATTTGATACTAGCACATCATCAAAGTTTGTGACTAACTCACCTAACAAGATTAAAGCCAGAAAATGGGGCCAGAAAAGATCAAAGAATTTCTTACTGCTGGTCACACGAGCATCACCTGCTGCAGAGTCAAGGCAGAAACTACAGAGAAGCATTGCTCTGCAGAGTTTCAGGCATCTCACTGTATGTTAATATATTAGCTTCTACGTGTGGATAAGAAACATCTGCGCTAAACAGTGCTGCTGATATTAAGCCAACACTGTTAACCTATAGCTATGTATAAAAACCAGGGTGAAACCATTTCAGTCATAAGAGAGGAGTCAAGCAGAGCCATTTTACACACCTGCCAGCCAGCTCCTTATCCAAGTACTTGGCGGCCAACCTCGCCCCATAAACTTCCGCCTGGAGAACAGCTATGTGCCTGCGAAGAGCCTCGTTCTCCTTCCTTAGTAACTTCACTTCAGCTTCCAGTCGAGCTTCTTTTACCTTTTCTGTTTTATTTGCTTCAAGTTCTCTTTCCTATTGCAATTTTAAGACCATAATTTTATGACAATGTCTTTATGATTCTATAGCCAGGAGACTATGCTCCTTAAAAATACACATAAGCTCAGCATATAAAACAAACAATGAAAACATGGGAAATAGAATTGGAACACAGTGGATCTAATTATTTGTTTTATTTTGTGTGTATGTGTATGTGTGTGTGTGTGTGTGTGTGTGTGTGTGTGTGTGTGTGTATGCGCGTGCGTATCTGTATCTGAGTCTGAGTGTGTACCACATGTGTGTGGTCTGTCCATGGAAGCCAGAGAACATATTGGGTCCCTTGGAACTGCAGTTACAGGTGGCTGTGAGCAGGCTGATGGGGATGTTGGGTCCTCTGGAAGGACAGCAAGTGCCCTTAACTGCTAAGCCATCTCTTTAGATGATAATTCTTTGTTTTTGAGATAAAGCCTTGTTTCAAGCTGGCCTGGAACTCATTATATATATAGCTCAGGCTAGCCCTGAACCTGCAATCCTGCATCTATCTCTCATGTGCTAGGATTACAGATATAGAAAAAAATGTCCAGCTGGACTTCCTTCTTTAAAATGAGGAAAACAATGTCTCAGACCTTCCTTTGAATAGCTGCATAACACCATGTTTACTGACATTGAGAGAAGCAAGAGCAATCTTCTTTAAGCAGGACACTGAGTCTACTTTCTAAAAATGACTCTGGAAACCAGACTAATATAAAAATGATAAGCCACATGCAGCAGCTCCTGACAGCAAGCCTACACTCAGGAAGCTGAAGGGGAAGGATGCTAAGTTTCTGGTCACCCTGCCTACACAGAGTTCCAGGTTAGCATTTACCCACTGGACCACTTACAGTCCCATTCTAAGCTTTCAGAAAACACTGTACAGGCATGTATGAAGAACCTGTAGTTAGAGCTTGATTTTAAGAGAGAACATCTTCTTCCTTGCCACCTACGAAGTAAAACAGTCATACATTTTCAGCTGTCATAAAAGGAGCCATCTTCAGCCTTCCATGTGAATCTCCAGGTATTAGCGGACATAATCTCAGGATCATCGCCATTACATTTTTATTTTAAGTTCACAAGAATTAATGTTCAGTTTTCCCTGAGTTTATACGGTGTGTTTATGCTCACAGACCACGGACGGGGTCAGGATCCACATGTACAATGGGCAGCTTCAAGTCAAAGCAGAGTGAAAAATGGAAGGTACAAAGTCTTGTCCAAAGAAAGGCAAATTCCAAATCACATACATACTATGTGTGGCCAAGCACACCTCTTCTGAGAGTTGACTAGAGGTCCCACAGGTATTAGCTCTGAATCAAAACCAACTAAATGCATCACACTAGCATTTATCCTGATTAGGCTGCTCTTGCTGACTTACTGACCTAGAGAAATCCAGAGCTTAGGAAAATATGGTTATATTTTCACACACATTTCATGGGCTCTATCCATACCAGCAGCTTTACTGAGCTTCATTCCCAGCCTGAAAACCAAGATTTCTTTGGTGTATTAGGTATAGAAATATTACTGTACTGAGCTAGCTAATGAAACCTCAGATGCTTATGAGGCCACCACTTCCTTTTAATACTTCAGACTCCTGACAGCTGCTGACACATGAAGCCAGCCAGCCGTGGTGATGCACACATCTTTAACCCTACTACTTAGGGGGCAGAAACAGGAGGCAGATCTCTGTGAGTTCAAGAACAGTCTGCCATAAAAAATAATAAATAAAAATAAAAAAATGTTGGGATGGGGAGACGGCTCAGAGGTTAAGAGTGCTGGCTCTTCTTCCAGAGGTGCTGAGTTCAATTTCCAGCACCCCGCGTGGCAGCTCATAACCATCTATAATGAGATCTGGTGCCCTCTCTTCTGGCATGCAGGCATACATGCACATAGAATACTGTATACATAATAAATCTTTAAATAAAAAATATGCAAACAAGAATATGATTAAGGCAACTGAAGAGAATTATTTTAAGATTTAAAGATAATTTGTAAGTTTGTTTCCTGGTTAACCTTTTTGTATTAGGTAATAAGCAAGTTTATTTTAAGCTTTAGACTGATGTTTATTCAGAAGTGGTAAAGTCCTAAGTTGACTGGAATCTGACTAGCTTGGGATAATGGGAAATACACTAAGAATTTATATATTGTTATTGTCTAAAATACTTTCTGGTAAAACATTTAAAACCCAGTGTTTTTACGACTGCACCATCATTTTCACAGCCGCCAAAAGGCCCTAACACATGCAATGGATGAAGGAATCTGCATGCACACTCCTGTAATGGGAGCAAGTTCAAACAGAAACTTGAAAGGGCAAAAACCAGGTCTGTTTACTGTATCCTCAATACCCTCATGCAGGTATTTTTGCCAAAGTATAAGTGGGAGCAAGTTACAAGTCCCAGAAGTTGTCAAAATTGATGGGCTCTGCAAACAATGGCTGTAAGTCACAAATGAAAGGTAAGTCTTTAGGCACATGCAGTGAGAAAAGCACAACGGGCACCCCCTTTCAGGTATCTGAACCCTGAAAACCAGCATTATCATCCCTTCCAAATACAAAGTGTGACAACAGGTAATAATACATAAAACACCAGAGCATTTCAGCAGGACATGGTAAAGCAAGAGAAACAACAGACTTACCAGATCCTCCACAGAGTGGACAGACTTCAGATACAAGAAAAAAGTTTTATAATTAGAAAACCATCAAACAAACAAATTATCTAGTGGTATTATAATTACAAGGAAAATTCCCACATGTTGAATATCAATTGGGTAGAGCTCATTAGCACAAATATATTTGCAAATCTATAAACAACAGTTATAATACTACACTAAAATTTTTACAGTTAAAATTAGTCAATACAATTGGCCCAATATTTATTTCTCTATAGCATCTATTAAAAGCTAAGGAACTCTTTTCTAATGAAAATGTAAAATGTTTTTCAATGTTAACATCACATAGCTTGTCTTAGTCAGGGTTCTCTAGAGTCAACAGAACTTATAGGATGTCTGTTAACACAGATCCATGGCCCTTCAGTTTATGAGGACTCAAGGAGAAGATAAATGCTGAAGTGGAGTCCAATGTACATATAAGCATCAAATAAAATTAAGTACAACTTAAACATGTCCTACACTCATCACACCAACATTGCTGTTTCATGACCTATCTGTCCTAAACTTTATTTTTCTTACTGCTGACATCACATATTTAGCCAAATGTCTAGCACACAGGCTACACTCAATCCATAGGTTGAATTGAAACAGGCCTTACAATTTTGTTGTCTACTTAAATAGACAGTTTTAATTAAGATGGTTATGACTAATTAGAGGGAACTTATAATGAAATATACAGACATGACATAATGTTCTGTAGCAGAATAAATGCTTACATTCTACTGAGAGCTAAGAAACTTGGTGGCACTTAACTATACTGTCCCCTTCTCAGTATTAGCAGCACTTTGATTTTTACCAAGATATACAGACTAACACATACCTAGGGCTAAGTGGATGAGGGGCTGACAAAAATTACTAGGGAGCTTTAGTCATTCAACCTTGTTTACAAAGGCCAATACAGATAAGAAGAAGGTTTCTGTCCCTCTTTAGATTCTTCCTGTTCCTAACTAGACACAGACATGAGGAAACTCCGAGGCTGGAATTATAGCTAATACATATGTGTGTTAGAATACAACCAAACAAGAACCTTAACCCCTAGTACATATAGAGAAGCTGCATCCGTTTTGAGATGCCTATCTCAGGTTAGTTGAGGAAAAACCAACAAAACTATTCAAGAACACTCTCAATGCTACTCAGGATTTCTGCTACAGCAGCTGAATTAACCCCAACAGAGAGAACAAAAACTTGTTTATGTTATATCTCTAATAGCCTTTAAATATATTTATACAAATATCTGAAAATAGACTTATTTTCTATTCTATCAGATGCTATTGGTGACTATGACCATAAACTTTTTATTGCTTGAACTTTCACCATGATCACACTTTATAATTGTAACTCCGTTAGGAATCACCTCTCCATCCACCGACACACAAGTGCACGCTCTGCAGTACTTACCAATTTTGCCTTGATGGCCCCAGAGTCAACACTTTGACCAGTCTTGGCATGAAGCTGAAGCTGAGTGGAGTGAAGCTGTAAAAGCTGCTCGTGGACTTCTTTCTCCAGAACAACTTTCTCTGCTTGAGTCTCTGTCAATTCCGATCGCAGATCCACCAACTGTGCCTTATAAAGCAACAGAAAACATTAAGGGTCCTTAATTTTCTTATTATTCAAGAAACAACAAAGAGATAATCCTTGAGATGAAAACCTAAACACTACCCCCAGAGCTCGTGTCTCTAGATGCATATGTAGCAGAAGATGGCCTAGTTGGCCATCATTGGGAAGAGAAGCCCCTTAGTCTTGCGAACTTTATATGCCCCAGTACAGGGGAATGCCAGGGCCAATAAGTGGGAGTGAATGGGTAGGGGAGTGGGGCGGGAGGAGGGTATAGGGGACTTTGGGGATAGCATTTGAAATGTAAATGAAGAAAATATCTAATAAAAAATTAAAAAAAAAAAGAAAACCAAACACTAACTGATCAAATTATCCATGTAAACTGACATTAGGTCTGTCGAGATAGATGTTCAGTGGGTAAAAGCACATGCTGCCAAGCCTTTGATCATTAGGACTCAATTTGCACACAAAAATAAGTAAATAAAAATGTAATAAAAAATTAAACTGGCCAGAAACCAAGTGTGACAAACGTAAGTGGCAAAAGAACTCTACTATAAATGTCTTCTACTAACACAGGTTACTTCCATTTCACACGGCTCACATTCACAAACCCTTTCAAAGCTTCTAAATTACAGAAGTGTGGGATATAGAGTCACCTTCCTGTTCAGACAGTGGTCCACTAACATGAACAATATGTTAGCGGGGTTCTTCTGTCTTCAACACAGAAACTATCAGCCTACATTAGACTTCTTAAACTTTTCCCATTGGCAACATTCACTCCTTCAAATGGTTTCTAGTCCAAGCTGCCTTGAACTGGCTATGTGGTGAGGATGACCCTGAACTTCTGATCCTTCTGCCTCCATTCCCTGGGTGCTCAGACTGGAGGTGAGTGTCCAAGCTCTATTTATCTATTAAGCCTAGGGGCTGAATCCTGGTCCTCATGCATGCTTAGGTAATTCCTCTATCAACTGAACTGCACCACCTGCCTTTTTTTCTTTGCATTTCCATCGTGTATATCCCCTTACATGGCTCTATGTCACATAAAGACATTTTCCTAAAGCAAGTATTTTATCACGAGCTTATGCCTGCCCTCCACTTCTCTAGCTCTTATTTTCTTATAACCCTTTTCACTGGATTTCTACACAACCCTAGTCACATAGTTATATAAAATAAATACACAAACACTTCCTAAAATAATTTATTTAAAAACAATCATATGATTTATCATTTAGTAAAGATCAATAATAATCTGCATAACAAGGTATGCTTTTTTTATTTTTACATAGTTCTTAACTGAGGATGTGATACTATAAGACACAGGTAATATATACTTAAGCTCCATGGGCCCTGTGTGGTTGAAGACAGCTATGAATGCAGTTCAACACAAAATGGTAAACTTACCTAAAACATAAGGTTGTTTGTGTTGATATTGTTTGCAACTTGATTACACAGTTCTCAATTGTGAACTTCATAGATGACAACATGTCTGTCACAAGGTTGTCCAAACCTTAGGTAGAGCACCTTCAACATTTTCCAGAATTGATCAATATTTCCATTTGACAACTGTCAATGCAGAGACTAAGGTTCTGCATGGAGAAATATGCTTATGCTTAGGATTATTTTGGAAGTTGTTGGAAATTCTTTCCTAATCCCAAGCCAAAATTCATTTAACAATAGAAAAATTAATACTAATTACTATTATTTTTAAGATTTATTTTCATTTATGTGTGTGGTCTAGATGTGTACATGTCATGCATGTGCATGTGCCTGATGAAGCCAGAAGGTATTGGATTCCCTAGAGCTGGGATCACAGACAGTTCTGACCTACCTGATGTGGGTGCCAGGAACGGAATCTGGGTCATCTGAAAGAGCGGCAAGTGCTCTTAAACATTGAGCCATCTTTCCAGCCTCAAACGCTTATCTGCTTATCTGAATGCATGTAAATGTCTGCCTGAGTGCTGCAACCTGTGTGTGCAGGTCAGAGGACAACCTTGGGTGTTGGCCCTCCTAACCTTGACCTTGAGGTACAGTACCTCTTGCTTGCTGCTGCATGGCATATTCTAGGGTATCTACCCTCAAGCTTCTGGGGAATTCTCCTGCCTCTGTCTCATACCTCACACTATAAACATACACCACTATGTACATTGGTTCAAGGGATCTACACTCAAGTTGTGAGGCTTACACCAAGTGCTTTTACCTGTTGAGCCATCTCCTTGGCTCAACATTTTCTTTAAGGAAACTAAAGACAGAAAGTCAAAACAGCAATTTTTGAGCTCTAACATTCCAATATAATGAATGTATACTAATGTGAGCTTTACATGCTGAAGAATGAGAAAATCTTGTCTTCATTTTCTGTAAGCCATACATATCTGTAAGAACAGAAGACTGTATATGCTGCAAGAACATATCATTCATAACCTACATCTTAGCCTGCATGCTTCAGTCATCAGTACTATGTGTTGCAACAATGTGCACAGTGTAAACTGCATGTGGACTCAGAACCAAGGCCCCTATGAGGCTGTGTGATACAACAAGGGCAGGTGCTGATTCTCTATGTGTTTAGTTTGGAATCAAATTTTGGTTGCTGCACATTCAGAAACCTTTTTCCTGTTCTCCAATATTTTGGGACCCTCACATTCAGTTGCATGACCTAATAATATAGGAGCTCAAACCTCATTTTAGGAAGCTGTGGCTTTTTCTAATTTGTCAGAAAATTACCCTTTGTACTGTGTAGCAATTATTTTAAGGGCCAAGTGCTGTGATCACAGTGAGCCTAAGCATGAGAGCTGACTGCAAGTTCTCGGTTAGAGCAGAAATCCACCCAGGAGGGCTTATTCATTCCACCAAAGCTGCCCATTTCTGCACAGCTGACACTGCTTCACCACTGTGAACTGCACATGGCCCTTATGTTTGCTCTGCCCAGCTAGCCAATGCCTGCACTCTTTTAGCCTATTCAACTCAAAAGAACTTTAAACTTTAACTTTCAATTTAAAAATTGAAAGGCCAGAGAACTATACTGTCACAGAAAAACAAAACAAAACAAATGTAGGTAGTTCATACAGAATTAGCTCAGTTCCAAGGAAAGTCAACTTACAGCAACAGCGATCTGCTGCCATGGTAATTTTATAAATGGAAATAAAGGGTTTTATAACGTTAGAAACATTATTAGGAAGACTTGCGGCATTGTGCAATACATTTAAAAATAAAGTGTAGGGCTGGTGAGATGGCTCAGCGGGTAAGAGCACCCGACTGCTCTTCCAAAGGTGATGAGTTCAAATCCCAGCATCCACATGGTGGCTCACAACCATCCGTAACGAGATCTGGTGCCCTCTTCTGGAGTGTCTGAAGACAGCTACAGTGTACTTACATAAATAAAATAAAATAAATCTAAAAAAAAATAATAAAAAATAAAGTGTAAAACAAAACAAACACCTTTCTGAAGTGAAGCCACTGATGCGAACGGTTAAGATTCCGATAACAGCTTACTTAGGAGGGAAGAAGACAGGTCCTAGATATGCTGATCTTGGTTAAATCACAGAACAGTCCCATTAAAAGCACCAGAAAGAAAGAAGTACAGAGCTGAGGCTTGCACTGGGACTAGGAGCAGATCAGCATTAATACCCCAACCCAGAGATGCATGGAGAAGAGACTGCCAGCGACTAGGGTTTGGGAAATTACCTGTCAGGGATCGTTGGAGAGGGAAAAGAAAAAAAAAGATACTGTACAAATTCATCAAATCAGAATGTGTAATGACAAACATACTGTCCCATGTGGTGGTTAGTGTTAATTGCTAACTTGACAGAATTTAGAATTACCTGAGGGGTGCGTGTGTGTGTGTGTGTGTGTGTGTGTGTGTGTGTGTGTGTGTGTGTGTGATCTTGATTATGTTAATTCATGTGGGAGGCCCATCATAACTGTAGGTAGAACCATTCTCTGGGTAGAGGAGCTTACAGAGTATAAACTAAAGCATCCAAGCAGAGCACTGGTCTCTGCATTTACTGGTCTGCTTCTTGACCATGGATGCAATGCAAGCTCCTCCTGTTAGGACTGCCCCATGACGGACTAGAACATGGAACTGTGAGGCAGACAAGAACCTTTCTTCCTTAAGTTGCTTCTGCCAGAGAAGAAATTTTTAATATTTTATTTTGCTTATTCTTAGAAGTATCAGAAGGTATAGGTATGTGGAGGTCAGAGGAAAACTTTGTCCAGTTGTTTCTCTCCCCTACTTTGACATGAATTCTGGGATAGAACATAGTCAGCTTTTCAGGCTTGGGTGTCACACGCCTGTACCCAGGGAGGCTTCTTTAGTTGCTGCTACTGTTTTTAGCGTTGATATAGCTCTAACTGGTTTGGAACCACAAGACGACTAGGCTGGTCCTGAATTCACAGAGTTCCACCTGTCCCTGCCCCCTCCCCAAGTGCTGAGATTACAGGCTAGGGCCCCATATGTGGCTCCTGTCAGCTTATTTTATTACAGAAAAGAAACAGAAGAGACAGAAAAGAAACAAAGACACCGTTTCTTTCTTTCCTTCCTGTAGATGCCTCCTAACTCGGGCCTTCTCACTCTCTGTTGTTGTCACTGTTGGTGGTGCTGAGGCTAGAACCCAGGGCCTTGTGTATGTTAGGCAAACACTCTAACACTGAGCTCCATCCACAGTGATCCCCTCCTTTTTATAACAATTTTATTCAATATAACTTACATCAGAGCAATGCACAAATAACATATTAGCAAAAATAAGTATCTATTTAATGAGCACACAATTTTTAAAAAAGAGCGGTGTTTCTTTAATGTTATACAAATGCAAATGTAGTGTACATTGTCTGGTCTTTTACATCAGAGTGTGTTTAAGATTCACTTATAGTATATTTTCATTTTATGTGATTTTCACTAAGACACAATTTGTCGATCTCTTTTACTTTCAAGGGGTACCCCTTTGGGTGATAAACATGATACTGATAAAAACTACCTGTCAATTGCTAAATACTAAATCTACTTTTCTTGATTGTATCTAGGAGGAAAATTCTGGGTTATAAAGTGGAAAGTTGCTTTGTGATTGGTTCTAGGATTCTTGTTAATGCCAGGTTCATGAATGCTCTCAAGTCTCTCTATAAAATGACAATATTTACATATAACCTTTGTAATCCATATACCTTAAAGCTCTAGATTACTTACGTAAATGCTATGAAAATAATTGTTGTAGTATACTTTTTCATTTTTTTAAATAAACTTTATTATTTAAAACCAAAACAATACAAACAAATCAAAATATCACACACCCAAATTAACTAGACTCAAAGTCTACACAACTGAATGAACTTAAAAACTGTTCTATATCCGACAGAGGACTAATATCCAATATATACAAAGTACTCAAGAAGTTAGACTCTAGAGAACCAAATAACCCTATTAAAAAATGAGGAACAGAGCTAAACAGAGAATTCTTAAGAGGTGTGTAGCAATGGGGGATGGGGAGCTGGGGGTAGCAACCAGAAAGTCCCAGATGCCAGGAAAGCAAGAGCCTCCCAGGACCCCATGGGGACAACATTAGCTGAAATATCCACAAAGGGGAGGGAGAACCTGTCAAGAGACCATATACAGAAGTTAGGCATGGCCCCCCGGTTGAGGGATAGGGCCACCCACCCATCTCCAAAATTTTAACCCAGAATTGCTCCTGTCTAAAGGAAATACAGGGGCAAAGAATAGAACAGAAACTGAAGGAAAGGCCATCTAGAGACTACCCTACCTGGGGATCCATCCCATCCCAATTGCAGACACCAAACCCAGACACTATTGCTGATGCTAAGAAGTGCTTGCTGACAGGAATCTGATACAGCTGTCTCCTGAGAGGCTCTGCCAGATCCTGACCAATACAGATGCTCACAGCCATCCATCAGACTGAGCACAGGGACCCCAACTGAGGAATTAGAAGAAGGACTGAAGGAGCTGAAGGGGCCTTATCTGGCTTCAATGAAAGGGGAGGACCTTAGTCTTGTGAAGGCTTGATGCCCAGTGTTGAGGAATGCTAGGGCAGTGAGGCAGGAGTGGGTGGGTGAAGGAGCACCCTCATAGAAGCAGAGTAAGGGGTGATGGGAAAAGGGAAAATATTTAAAATGTAAACAAAATATCCAATAAAAAAAAAAAAAGAACTGTTAGAATTGGCATCAGGACAGAAGTTATGAAGGTTAATGTTAGAGTACAGACATAGAAGTGAAAATTTTGGGTGATATTTCTACAACGAACTTTTAAAAGAACTGCTGCATTGACTTCCATACTGACCTCACAGCGGTAGAACCATTCTGTGTTCCCACCAGCAATATATGAAGACAGGTGAGAAACAAGAGGATCCCTGAAGCTGATTTCCCAGACAGCTTAGCTTAATTGATGAGTTTCAAGCTCAATGAGAGACCATGTCTCAAAACTAAATAAAAAATGATGGAGGGCTGGGGGCGATGGTTAGGTGTGTAGAAGTGATAGCTGCACCAGTCTGATAACTGAGTTCAATCTCAGAACCCTCATAAAAAGCCAAATGTGGAAGGATGTGCCCACAATCCCAGTACCCTTAAAGGGAAGCAGGAGGAGAGAGGAGAATCACTGGCAAGCTAGAGGGAGAGCTAGCCTGGAGTATATAACAGCAGCAGAAAGAACAAGTCAGATGTCCCCTCAAAACAAGGTGATTGGCAACCTGATGAGGTGGCACATGGCTTTGATCACTGCACCAGGGAGGTAGAGGCAAGCAGATCTCTCCGAGTTGGAGACCAGACTGACCTACATAGTGAGTTCCAGATCAGATATGGATACACAGTGAGACCCTGTCTTGAAACACAAACAAAACCAAGGTGGGGGTGAGACCTTCCAAGTTGTTCTCTGACTTCCAGGTGAAGACCATGACTCATGCCCATCCATCTACCATCCATAGATCGATAGTAAGATTGTTGTTTTTTTTTTAAGATGGAGAATGGTCAACACCCCAAACACACACACACAAACCCCCAACCCACACCTAACTCATACACACACAAAGGAGATTTGGTTGAAAATGTCTAAAATCCTGAAAGTATACCCTGGACATTTTGAATCTTTAGCTTGTTGGTACGAGATCTACACCCATACAGAATATGATATTTTGTTTACATTCCAAATGTTGCCCCTTTCCCATCCCCCCATACTCTGCTTGTAGGAGGTTGCTCTCCCATCCACCCAGCCCACTCTCACCTCATCGCCCTAGCATTCCTCTACACTGGGGTACCAATAACTAATACTGTAGCCTTGAAGCAGTTCTCTGGTCTGTAACCTGCCTGCTTCAGTTTTCCAGTCAAGGAGAGAATCTCTCCCTTTGGCATTTGCTGGTGACTCGTGTCTGGCCTCCTTGGAAACCCTTCTGCCATACAGGAATTTTTCTACATGAGACATGGGAATGTCCTGCTATTTATTTCAACCCACCATTTTCTGGAGTTTGTGAAGGTATCTTCATACCTAGTTTTGTTGGAGAGTTTGCCCTTGGGTTTTGTTTGTAATTTCAATTTCCCTCTTTTAAGCTAAAAAATAAAATTTTTTTTTACAAAGGTTCTTTAATCACAGTCTTCTTTAGATCACAAATTCTCACTTCCTACTTTTATTGTAATAGGAAAGCTGTGATAGTTTAGACTAACACTGTGCAACAGAAGCAGCCAAACATTTGATTAAAAATTTTCTGATAACTATATTAATAAATAGTGGCCAGTAGATGGTTCAATAGGGGTACCTGCCAGCAAATTGATAACGTAATTTATAGCAATTTACTATACTAATTTATACTAATTGATAACACCTGGAGGACCCACATGGTGGCAGGGGAGACCTGACATGGCAAACAATGTAAAAATGTTTTTTAAAAAGTCACATCATCTGGGTGTCAGCACATAAGTAGGGAATAGTAACAATTAGGGTCTGGAGGCCAGACACAGACACCCCCCAACACCCACCCACACACACACACCCACACCACAAGTAAAAAGGTGGAAGAAATACATTTCTGTCCTATGGTTTATTTAACACAACATATGTAAACATAATCAGTGTAACACTTTCTGAGTTACTACTTTTTACGCCATCATTAGGTCCATTATGTAGGTATCTGTGCAACATATCTAAATCATTAGCCATATTTCAAGTACACACAACAGCCACATCACACTAGTTAGTACCTACTGTACAAAACAATGCAGTCAGATCTAGACTATTTCTTATGCCAAATCTGAAATTCCATTATGATTTAAGTGCTTAAAGAGATAATAGTAGGGCTGGAGAGATGGCTCAGCAGTCTGAAGCCAGGCAGTGGTGGTGCATGCCTTTAATCCCCGCACTCAGGAGGCAGAGGCAAGCAGATTTCTGAGTTCGAGGCCAGACTGGTTTACAGAGTGAGTTTCAGGATAGCTGGGACTATACAGAGAAACCCTGTCTCAAAGAAACAAAACAAACAAACAAAAAAACAAAGAGCACCGTCTGTTCTTCCAGAGGTCCTGAGTTCAATTCCCAGCAACCACATGGTGGCTCTCAACCATCAATACTGGGATCTGATGCCCTCTTCTGATAAGCAGGTAACACGCAGATAGAGCACTCATATGCAAAATCAATCAATCCTTGGGGGGCAATATTTGAAAAAAAAAAGGTAACAGTAGCAGTAACTGAATCTTTATATATGGTAAGCATATGTAATATATAAAATAGAGCATTAGTTCCTTTTCACTGTTGTCTACATGAGTATGTAACAGGTTTTGCTTTTGCTTTTTCAGCACTGGGGATCAAACTTGGCCATGTATATATTAGACAAGCGCTCTACCACCAGCCCTAAAATACAGTTTAATCACCTTTGATAAATCTTGAACAGCAAAACTCCAGGAAGAAAAAACTTACCAGTACCGTAAAGACGGTTTATAGACCTTATTCAACAAATTATCCACCAAAGAAAATGAATTATAAAGATTTAAGCCACATCCCACTAGACACTGTTCAGTGTACCTTGAAGCCTGCTCTTTTAAAGTGCAAGTAAGCCTGGTCTAGAAAGTCCTTAGTAAAACAAAACAAAACAAAACACCCTATAGGATTCTATGACCTCTGAAATAATTAAAAAAGAAAATTTTTTCCCTAATATATGTACTCTGTGCAATATATGTAGCTTGTGTTTAGCCCAGCATACCCAAGAAAGTTTAAATTCAGCTACTTTTTGTTGTTGTTGTTGTTGTTGTTTGTTTTTCGAGACAGGGTTTCTCTGTGTAGTTCTGGCTGTCCTGGAACTCACTCTGTAGACCAGGTTGGCCTTGAACTCAGAAATCTGCCTGCCTCTGCCTCCCAAGTGCTGGGATTAAAGGTGTGCACCACCACTGCCAGTATTAAATTCAGCTATTTTAATCTACAACATTTTTTATCTCCTTTCCTTCTGCTGCCTTTCTTTCTGTCTTGATTTTCTCTTTGTAATGTCTTCTAATGCATTTTTCATTCTTTGCATTTCTTGTAAACTAGAAGTTAGAACTAATATTTTTCAGCCTTTCTAGTAAGAACATGACTATACCATGCATTTCATTAGCAGACATGCATTGTCTAGTTATCTACTTTTTCTCTTTTAATCCAAAAATAGCATGATGTATTAATACATGCAAAATCTATATATGTTACTAACAAAAGAGATTCAAATGAAAACTAGATCTAATTACCTCCAAAAAGGACAAGAAAAATAGGGTTGTGATTGAATGGCTATTCAATTTGAAAGTCATATATTATATAGGTTCAACTAAACAAAGTAATTTCCTCACATTTTGCTAAACATAAAAATATTGGGGTTGGAGAGATGCCTCAGCAATTAAGGGCACTGGCTGCTCTTTCAGAGGACCCAGGTTCAATGCCCTGTATCCACATGGTGACTCAACTATTTGTAACTCCAGTTCCAGGGGATCCTATACTCTCTTCTGGCCTTCACAGGCACCAGACATGCATGGTTCACAGACATACAAGGCAGACAAAACAACCATACACATAAATAAAATAGAAGATACAGGTATCAAAATCTGAAGTGCTATTTTAAATCTTGGGAATAAGACTGCTTTAAATTTACTCTAAATTCTATAATACTTAGTAACCTCTTTCTTGCCTAAAATGTAAGCAATCTGCCTAAGAAAATTTAGTCATGGATAAACTTTAGGTTATTTAAAACTTAATTATTTAAAATTTCTACATACTATTTAATGCCACCCTTTAATAGGGCTGAACTCTAGAAAGGGACCTACAACAACACAAAATCTATGATCACTATGACTACGACAAAATTTAGGTAATGTAATCAAAGCGGCATTTTTTTTTTTTTTTTTAAGACTACCTAGGTGGTCAGTGGCCAAATGGTATTCTGGCATCCAATTCTGATTTCCAGGGCAGCACCGTGGTGGAAATATCAGTTCCAAGCAGGCAACCAGAGGAAAACTGTCTGTTACTGCAGTATGTGTTAAGTGTGCCAATAATATCCACACTCCCACAAAGCAAGCATCTACCTACCATATGGCAGGCATGTACATTATCTCTACTTATCATACTTAACTTTTTTTTTTTTTTTTACCGTTAAGGAAATGGAAATCAGGATTTAAACAGCTCATCCAAGACACATAGCCAAATAAACTTGAAACTAGTTTAAACGTTAAAAAAAATTGCTTGAGGATCTTTTCTCATTGTTGTAGACCATACGTTTTTGCCCTCTGTAATAAATATGAAACCTTTTATTCAGAACAATTTTATTAAAGATATTTACAAAAGAAATAGTATACCGTAAGTTTCCTTGTTACTACTTTTTTATTCAAAGTGAAATGATATTCTGCAGTTCTGCTTCAACTGTGTGTCTTCCTTGAGTGCACACAGTAGTGTCTGAGACCCTGTACATGCATACAGTAGATTTTAATCAAGCCCACTTCCTATTCCCTCTACTACAATTCCTCTCCCATCCTCCATCATTCCCTCCCCTCCCATCTTTGTTTGTTCCATCCATCCATCCATCCATGCACCCATCAATCTATCCAATCCATCCAATCCATTGAGCCTACTTGGCACTGTGAGGATGTGCCTGGGTGTAGGGCCATCCATGGAAAGCATGGACTGTAGCTGTTCAAGGCTGAATCATGGGAAAAACTGACCTTCCCTCTCCCAGCAGCCACCACTTGCGAATAGCTCCTCAGTTACACTTTAACTTATATTTTGAACAAACAGTCAACTACTGAGGATTAACTACCTAAATCTTTTTTTTTGTACTGTTCACTTAGGTCAAAGAGCCCTTTCTATGATGTCAGCACACCTATGAGAGGTAGAGGAAGCAAAGTAAGGAAAAGGAAGGAAGAGAAGGAAGAAGAGAGGGCGTAAGTGAATAAAAGCTCACTTTTAGTAAGGAAACAGAGATCACTGTGAATTTTTGTATTCATGGTGATCAATAATTGATATTAAGGTAATTTATGGGAATTACTAGATTATACTTAACCCACTGAGTTTTTTTAAAAAAACAAACAAAAAACCCTGCAACAACAATTGATTTCAACCTCCAACTTTAATTAATGCCCCCAAAGTATTTTAAAGACACAGAACACAGGTTGTAGTGGCTCACATCTTTAATCCCAGCACTATGTGCATCCCCTTCCCTGTACCACTTATTGAAGAAGTCTGTCCCTTATCCACTATGTATTCTTGCTGGCTTTTGTCAAGAGTCAGTACACTGTAAAACACTCGTCTATAAGTTACCTTGGTCTTGATGCCTCTTCACAGCAATACAAAAGTAACTAAGACAAATGGTAACTAACCCCAAATAGGCAAAGGAACTGTAACACACTAGAAACAGCAAAACAAAACCTAACAACCAGAGACACGGGTTACAATGTGGGAGAATGTATTTGCAAACCATGTCTCTGATAGGGAGATTAATATCCAAAACACACAAAGAATGAGGACTACTCAACAACAAACAATCCAGTTAAAAATGAATAAAACATGAGTAGACATTTTATACAATATTTAGAATCAGGTAATATTTAAAAAAAAAGTTTAACAGCAGAGATCACTGTTGACCTAATACAAATCAAATCTATAACAAAATATCAAACATGCACACACCCTTTTAAAATGGTGACTCTCAAAGGAACCAAACCAAGAAAAACACTAGCAAGATTATGGAGAGAAAAAAAAGAAACCTAAATAGTATAGCCATCATCATAGAAGACTGAATGGTGTTTCTTCAAGCAAAGAAGTCGTCAAAACACTAAAGAAACAACTGCCAGCAATCTCACAATTTAGGGATATATGAAAACGAAATCAGTAAATCAAAGAGATATATGGAATCTTATGTTTACTGTAGCACCATTTGTTATAGCTAAGATAAGGAATCAGCCTGGGTACCTATTAATGGATAAAAGAACAAAGAAAATATGGTACATGCGCACGCACACACAAAATGGTGACTATCCCACACACATGATGGGATAGTATTAAGAAACAAAAGAATCCCATGTAAAGTGACATGGAGGATATGATGTTAAATAATATAAGCCAGACACTGATAGCTGAATATTGAATGATCTCTCCTAAATATGGCACCTAAAAAATTGTTTTCATAGAAGCAGAGGATTACATGGTTACCAGAGGTATGGGGATTTGAAGAGCTGGGGATTGGTAAAGATCAATTAGAGATACAAAGCCATAGGTAGAGAGAAAGAATACATCCTTGTGTTGTATTGTACAGTTAGATACCTGGGGTTAACAATAATGCATATGTCTCAAAATAGCTAGAAATGCAGATTTTAAATGTTCTCACCATAATAAATGTATCAAAATAATGCTTATAAATAAGTATATTACATGTCAATCGTCAATCATAAAGTATGTTAAAAAATTTAAAATATACTGCACAAAGTAAAAACGATCTCCTTCCAGAAATGGAAGAGATACAGAGAGACATTTTACCTACAGAGCATCGTAGGATTACTATCAGCCTTCCCTGAATGACTCATTACTGTTCCGTTCCCCATCTTAGTCTTCTAAACTATTCTACCGAGACAATTCCTGGGTCTAGAGAGATGGCTCAATGGTTAAGAGCACTGGCTGCTCTTGCAGTGGACTGGGGTTCAGCACTCATCTGGAGGCTCACAACAGCTTTTAACTCTAGTTCCAGTGGACTGGATGCCGTTTTCTGACTTCTGAAAACACTAGACATACACATGTTGCACTTATACACAACAGGCAAATACATCAATACATAAAAACCTTTTTCTCTTCTATTTTTGAGATTATGATATAATTACACCATTTCTCCCTTTGCTTTCCTCCACTTAAACCCTCTCATATATCCCTCCTTGGTCTCTTTCAAACAGCCTCTTCTCTCATTAACTGTTGTACCACACGTGCCACGCACATATACTCACACACATTCATATATTTCTTCCTAAATAAGACCTGTACAATTTTACTTGTATGTATGTTTTCATGGTTGACTATTTGATACTTGATAACCAACTGGTAAAATCTTTTTAAAGACAGTTCCTTACTGATATAATTATTTCTTTCCCCTAATATAATTCTTAACCATTGAACTCACCCTTTGTAACATGAGTCCATAATTCTAGTGCTGGAGCAGCAGAATCAGGATCGCTGGGGCTTGGAAGCTGCCCAGCCAGCCTACCTGAATCAGTGAGAGAGACCCTGTCTCAAAAAATAAAGTGGATAGCAACTAAGACACCCAATTAAGACACCCCTGACCTCTGGCCTCCATGTTCCCAAACACCTGCATACACTTGCACTTGGACAATGTTTTTTTCTATACAATCATAACAACCACCAACTTCATTGGTCACGATTTCTTCCCAAATTGTTCTGCAGTCTAGATAGGAGAAAATATTTTTATTTCTAGTTGTCCACAGGATTCCAATGATATACCTAACATAGGACTGAGATCTGAAAAACACACACACACACACACACACACACACACACACACACACACACACACACGAGTGACTATGCTAAGGTTATAGAGGCCTGGTGCACAGAACAGACCTAAAAGAATGAATGCTAATTAGTGTGCAGCATTATTTTCGAAATGCAAGTCTTAGAGAACCTTCTGAGAGGCATTTCTGACCATCTTTTCTTTTTCTTTCTTTCTTTTTTTTTTTTTTTTTTTTTGATTTAGATTTGAGACCAAACCCTCTCCACGTAAACCCTCTCATATATCCCTCCTTGGTCTCTTTCAAATAGCCTCTTCTCTCATTAATTGTTGTACCACACGTGCCACGCACACATACTCACACACATTCCTAAATAAGACCTGTACAATTTTACTTGTATGTATGTTTTGGCTTGTGTTTGCTAGGCAAGCACTCTACCACTGAGCTAAATCCCCAACCCCCTGACTATCTTTAAAAAAAAAAAAAAAGAGTTAAGATAAAATGTCCCAGGATCCTATAAAATAATTTTAACACATTATTATTTATATATATTACACATATATTATATGTAATTAGAAACTATCTAAGAGAGATTAATAGAGTAGAAATGCATAACTATTTTTTCTGCAAAGAGTTTCAGACATTACTATAGTATCAGTTTCCTCCCATGTCCCATGGGACACTCTCACAGGTGCGAGCCGCTTTCATAGTAATAAAACGTTGCTTGCATTTCTATTAGGCTGATGTTTGCACCAACATGCAAAAGCTCTGGTTAGTACAGTGCTGGCACATGAACGCAAGGCCACCAAGGGCACAGACTGCACTTGCCCTTGGTATTCTTTGCATCGCAGCCATTCAGTTTCCTCATAATGTTCTTTATGAATCAAAAAAAAAAAATCACTAATTCTTACAAGTTTTGATCTTTGAGTACATGTCTCTTTAACCTTTTATGTGATAAGACAGAAGCAAAACATATTTACTATATAAATGAACATATGCTATCTCAAAGAAAAAACACCTAGGCAACTGTTTGACTAAAAATTGGACTTTTTTCCCTTTGAAGAGCATCTTTACTTGGGAGAAGGACCAAGTAGCTGAGTGTGGTGATGCACATCCAACCCCAGCACCCAGGGGCTAAAACATGAATTAAAGGATGGCCTGGACTACACAGTGAGCCCTGTCTCAAAAATAAAATATAAAAAAGGGACAAACCACTATTTAAAGTGTGGTAAATACATTCCTGATACTGAATACGACAGTATGTGCTAGTAAAGATGAAAATGGAGTTTTTAAGTGAAGATTACAATCCTGGAAAACTTGAAATTCATTATCCTGAGCTTGATAACTTCCCCAAACCTAAGGATTGTCTTGATGACATGGGAAACACTAACAACTATAATACTTAAAAATTCTGTAAGATGCATCAGAAGCTAGAGAAGCTAAAAAAAAAAAAAATCAACAAACCATTTCAAAAATGATCAATGAACGATATTACATAACCATCCCTGGATAAAGAGCTACTCAACCTGTTAGACAGACCATTATTTATTAACAAGCCAGTGGGGGAGGGTGTAGGAAGGTAGAGAGGTGGCAGAAATAAGTACAGAGATGTAGGCAACAGAGGAAAAAAGTACAAAGATAAATATGTATGAAAATGTCATAATGAAACCCATTGTTTTGTGTACTGAAAAAGAAAAAAAAAACAATTTAAAGACAAACCCATTGTATGAACAGTTCATCCTACTGCTTTAGATTCTACATTACAGCCAGCCTTTAAGAAACTATCTCATGTCAACAGCCACACACTCTGAAAACACCCCATCTTGTCTGATCTCCAAACAAACTATCTTATCACCTCTTTAAGGAAATTGTTTGTTTTATAACAGAGTGTCACTGTATAGCCCTGGCTGGCCTCAAACTTGCTTTGTAGACCATGAAGGCCTGGAACTCAAGAGATTTGCAGGCCTCTGCCTCCTGGGTTACCACCAGAGAAAACAGACAGTTACCTGACAGGGCTATCAGAATATTCCTCCTCCCTTTCAAGCTACGGTCTCTGCCTGGTCAAATTTTTTTCCTAGCAACAAAATACTATCACAATACAAACTGAACACAAAAACAGATGCAAGGATCCAATTACCCATTAAGATAGATGTTAAAAGATCTGAAAAATAAAGAAAACAATGTTGCTCTGCTCACTCATTTTATTTGATTTTGAAAAAGCTATTTTAAATTTAAAATGGTATCAACATTAACAATGTGGTTGCATGCCTGCCATCATAATACTTGGGGGCCTGAGGCAGGAGAACAAGGGGCCAGCAGAGACTACATATTGAAATTTAAATGTTTACTGTCCATCCCCAGCCAAATTAATATATATTAATATTCACAACTTTTAGTTTCAAGTTCTAAAACACACACACACACACACACACACACACACACACACACACAGAGAGAGAGAGAGAGAGAGAGAGAGAGAGAGAGAGAGTCAGTCAGTCTCTCTTACGTCCCCAAAATGTAAGTGCCAAGGGTCCTGAAATAAAGAAGTTGAGAATATTGTCAGTGCTTTTGAAAGGTCTATGCCTGGATCATAAAGAATAAGAATAAAGAATGGCAAGATACATCTTTCAGAAGTCAAGTCCTACAGAGCTTGTCAGTCCTAAATAAAAAACCTGAATTTTACTCAATTTGGAAAACACTATTTCTCAGCATCACTTTGGTGAACATGAATTGGGGCTGGCGGTACACTTAGTGACTACAGTACCAACAGGTTTCCCTACCAGAAACCTGATCCCACCTGCCTTCCTCTATCTTAGCCACTGTATCTACCTAAGACCAGCCCCTCTGTCTACACCTGTTTCACCTTAAAGCCTCCGTTTCTTCATCATTACTACGTTCATTTCAACAACTTCCTTGTCCATCTCTCAAATTCTTTTGCTTTGGCACTGGCTGAATCTAAGTATTACTAGCATGAATGTGTCCATACTTAAACAATAGTGTTGGGGAAGGCATACCACAGGGCACACTGACTGTCATGATGTTTATGATCAGCAACATCAAACAGGTCCTTTACTGCCTGGCAGCTCATTTCTCTGGGCAACAGGACTTTCCTCTAATGTATATCTACAACAACCTCTTCCACTCTCTATGAGTCCTTCCTCTTATTTCAGCAACTGACCTGAGCTATTTTAGAGAAAAAAAAGTGAAAGAAAAACCACACAGAAATCCTGGCAACCAAGACAAGCAGTGATGGCGCACACCTTTGATCCCAGCACTTGGGAGGCAGAGGCAGGCGGATTTCTGATTTCGAGACCAGCCTGGTCTACAGAGTGAGTTCCAGGACAGACAGGGCTATACAGAGAAACCCTGTTTTGAAAAACCAAAAAAAAAAAAAAAAAAAAAAAGGGATTCCTGGCAACCCTCTCACCCCATCTGTTCTCATCACCTTTCACTCCTTACTATATAAATAATGCAAACCCACTTACTGTGCCTTATCTGTACTCAGTATCTTAATATTACCTATCTTGATATTACCCCACAGTATTCAGCTTTTCCATTAAATATAAACATGTTCAAGTTTATTTTTTTCATTGAAAAACACAATGAAGTATGTAATACCTCCCCTGAAGCCTACCTTTTCCTTTCTAAGCTATGTATCCATACCCACTTCTTCTGGATATTTCTCAATCTGTCTTCCCAATCCCCTTCCTAACATAAAGTTGTTTATACAGAATGATTTATTTAGCTTGGTGTAAGCCTTCTACATCCTTTCTATAATAAAACAAAAACCATAATTATAAACTTTTCTTAAGGAACTGCTGTGACAATGAGATGAATATGTAAAAAACAAACAAATTTAAGACAGAGCCTAATCCATAGTAACTGATCAATAAGGTTAGCTATATATCATTATTGCTAATAATGTCACATATCCATCTGTCCAGACAGTCAGCTATACAAGAACAATGCACCATAGAGTTGTCTGAAATTCCTTCATCCCTCCCTCCCTCCCTTCCTCCCTCCCTCCCTCTAATCCAGTTCTGGACTCTGTTGAATTTTACGTTTTAAGGTTCTCTTGCTCCGAACACTTTTCTCTAGATCACTTAGTTTATACTACCATAATGTCACATGGATACTTTGAAACTCCTGAAGAGTTTCTTGCATTCACTCTTATTTTCTCAAACTTTCTACCAGGATAGCCTATTACATTAAAACTTGGATTTTATAACCAGGATAGTCCAATCACATCTCATATCTGAGACACTCGTCTAATTTAAGAATGTTTGCCCCTGTCATGATAAAGCGCAAGCCTATTCAAGAAGGCAAGTCTGGTTCCTACCTACCAATACACATTTATCTGGCATCTCACTTCTTCTGTACCTTCAACTCTTCCCCAGATTTTCAAAGGCACCATGAGCATCATCATACTTTCCACTTTCTGGTGCATTGATTTTATACAGCGTGAAATAATATTTCTGTATCTCTTATCTTAATTTCTACTAGTCCACTACAGTCTTGAGTTAAGAGTACTTCCTTCAGGGAGATGGTGATAGGAGGAGCAGAGATTGAGGCAGCAATGATAAGAGATCCTGTTTCAGAAATAAAAATAATGGAGCTGGGGAGATGGTTCAATTGATAAAATGCTTGCCATGCAAGTATGTGCACTAGAGTTCAGATCCTCAGCACCCAAGTAAAAAGCCAGACACAGAAAGACATCTGCAACAGGACATGCCAGGGGCTTGCCGGCCAGTACAGTTTATCCAAATTGGCAAGCTCCAAGTTCATTGAGAGATCTTATCTCAAAACAGGTGGAAGATACCTGATGCTGAGCTTTCTCCTTTACACACACACCCACACACCAACCAACCAACAAATAAATAAAACAGTACAAACTTAAAGCTGCACAAAGCCAAGTAAACCATCAGTTTAATATCAACATAACTTTTGACCAAGGCCTAACACTTCTCTAGTAATGATTTGAACACTAAATCACTTCAAAGAGACATTAACTAATTCAGCTACTGTGGAAGAAAGACATGTAATGGAAGGTTTATTTTTTGATTTTGGAAACAGGGTGTCATGTAGCCCAGGATGGTCCTGAATTCAATGTGTAGCTGAGGGTGCCTTTGATCTTCCCCTCTCCACTTCCACAGTGCTGGGATTATAGGCAAGGACCACCGTGTGCAGTCTAGGTGTATTCTTTTGCTATTATTTCTTAAAAGGAGCAAACAGAGCATACATTCCAAAACAGAGGTGAGTTATTTTAAGTCACTGGCTCATGGCCTTTGGTCCTCTATGGCTATTACTCCACTGTTAACTCTTATTTTATTGGTGACTCTAGCTGGGCCTCAACCAAGTGTCTCACCATAGCAGGAACTCTCAGGCAGATACAAAGTTTAAGAAATTTAATTTGAAATAGTGCCACCTCAAAATATTCTTATTTTTTTTTCCTTCAAATGCAGCCCTTTATATGCATCTCTTGCCAAATATAACTTATGGCAAAAAGCTGCTATGTGGATGGCATTTAAATTTAATTTAAAAGGGAACAAGTGATTTTTTTTCAGTGTTTTCCACCTCCTAGTCTCTCTCTCTTCTCTCTCTGACCCCTTTCTCCTCACCCTCCCCCTGTCTCAACTCCCCTTCCATGTCCTAAATAAACTTTATTCTAAAAAAAAAAAAAAGGAGTTTTCACAACCACTAGATTAATTTGATGTAGTATTACCTAAAAACAGAAGGGCAAAGTAAAGGTTGCATTTGGAAGGATATGGAAGTTCCTTTTTCTGGGTATTTGTTTGTTTTATTCATTTATTTATATCTGTTTTCTTAAGACAGGGTTTCATGTGGCCCAGACTGGCCTTAAGCTTCTGATCCCCCTGTCTCTACCATTTAATACTGAGATTACAGATACAAATTACCCCCACTGGAGTTATCCATGTCTTGAGAATATAAAGCTATTTTATTATAAGTACTAATCTCTGAAACAACTAAACTTGGTATACATTTATTACACAGATAGTAAGCAGCATCACCTATTACTTCAACATCCTAGTCAGAAGACCTAGTTTATGTATTAAAACAGAGTACGAAAGCACCAAAATCTCTTAAAAGATTTCAATACTGAGAATCTCAGTAGATTGTCAACAGTTTACAGAACATCCTAAGATTCTGAATATGGCATACTCCGTCTACTTTGAAAGTTGTGACTGGCCATAAGTCTTTTCATAGCAGTACACAGTTATTCTACAAAAACTATGTAAGATGTTTTATGTATAAAAATTGACACAGGTGAATCATGCAGCAAAAACCAAATTATCCTCCTCCTCATTTTCTAAAGTCTCTGAATCAAAAGTTGCATTTATACTAAAAAACACATTCACAATGTGATATGCTAGCATTCTTTACTTTAAGAAGTAATGCTACTTCCTAAGATGGGACAGGGACTTAGAATATGTAAGTATAATTTCTGGGGAAAAAAAACCCACATAAGTTATTACATGCACAGTCTATTAGAGACATATTCTTTTAAAATATTTAAAAATTTAAAAAACCTGAATACCTTCTAGTCATAGAAAAAAATTCTTTTTTCTTCCTCTCAAAATCAGACTTTATTGCTGACATCAGAAAGTACTACTGCTTAGCTTCCTTAGGTCATTTAAAAAACAAGTTAAAATTGTTTTATGTTTTAAAAGCCATTTACCTCCAGTATATGGTTAAATATGTAGATGGTATTTAAGTTATTTGGCAACAGCTATTCTTAATCTTTGATCTTTAAATCTAAAATACCATTTTAAAAGCCACTAAATGCTACCAGAAAACTCAGCATTAGAAATTACCATTCATTGGAAAAAAAAAAATCAAGAGACAGCCTTATCTACACTTAATGCTTTTACATAAGCACTTTCATCCCACTCTTTCCAAAAAGAAACCACAGCACCCTGAATATGTAAGATGCTAATCAAATATTAGTGGCAAATGTTTTTCACGGCTAACTAATATGAAAGACTGTTGGGCACTAAGCAAAGACAGGAAACCAATCTAGCACACACATGAATCTGTACACCACAGGCCCTATCATTATTACAGTTAACAGTAATGAGGAGCTCTTAGGAAAGCTAAGGCACAAAGAACTTCACACATAACAAAGTATCTTTTTTTTTAATCCTTTTTTAAAATGAAAGGCCTACTGTCTATCGAAATAGTCTATTTCTAAAAGGTTTCCCATATAATGTTAGTACACCATGATTTCTAAATCTTGTAATACTGGCCTAGTTGAATTTTCCACACAAAATGGGAGGTTTGGAATTCCTGTTTGCAATCACACTCCCCCTGCTCTGATCAGAGACCAAAGCAAAGGATTGTCTTTACATAGTCTCAAAGGTCTGAAATTAGGGAAATACTGTAAAATACAAACACATACCATCTCAATGCTCGAAGTTATTTGAATATTGACAGAGAGCTCTAAAGACATAACTGCCTGTAATATCTGCCAAGTGTGAATGTAAACTGAGAAGGAAGATAGGAACATATTATATTCCATTACATTTCCCTAAGAGCTTTGATCGGATTCCCCTAAGTTCATGTATGTCTCTGTGTACAGACACGGACGTTGATCTGGGCTACTGGATGAAAATAATCAAAGCCGCATCTGTCTGATCAGTTTAGCTTGTCACTACCAAAGCAGAAGAGGAGAGTTGAGATATTCCCCGACAGAAGATCTTGGTAATAATACCTACAAGGCAGGTAGTGTGATTAGCTCCTGTCCCCACCGCATGAGATGCTGGGAGGAGGATGACAGGACGTCTGGAGACCCATACATCGGTCTGCATCCTTTTCCTCCCCCACCCGCTCCGCACTCCTTTGCTTCACTCACGTATAAAACGCACTCTCCATCACATTCGAAGCTGAGGTGTCCAGTGGGTAGGTTTTTAAGGATCATTTTCCTAGCGCGTTAAATGGGATCTAACGACCTCGGACAGCCTGGGGTTGAATGCTATTGCTGCCAGCCCCCGAGGCTCACCTCAAGCTTGTGGTTGATCTGGGACACAGTCTGGGCTTTGTGGCATAGCTGCGCAAAGCAGGAGCTAAGGCTGGTCATCTTCTGACGCCCCTCATAAGTGATGTCCGCCTGGTCCGGATCGATCTCGCCCAAAAGCAGATCCACATCCACGAAGGCCTTGTCGAACTCCTTCTCCAGCACCTCAAGCCACCGGAACATGGATACCCCGCCAGGGGAGACCCCCACAGGGCAGGAGGCGCCCCCTGGGCCGCCGCCGGCTCCCGCCGGGCATGGGCCGCCCGCCGACATGGCGCCGTCCAGGGCCTCGCCGACTGCTGCTCACCCTGGCCGCCCGCCCCGCGCGAGGGGAACTGCTAGCACCGTGGCGCCCCTCGCGCGCGTGCACACACACAGACACAGACACACACACTCACACACCGCGCCGGTCCCCTCCCTTCCCTCGCGCCGCCAACGCCGGCAGCGCAGCTCCAGAGCAGCAAAGGAAGCGCGGCTGAAGCAGCGACAGCGACGCGGAAGACCCGCCCCGCCCGCAAGCCCGGCCCGCCCCCGCCGCGCATGCGTAGCGGAGCCCAGAGCCGGCGCAGCCCAGAAGGGGGGGAGTGGGCGGGGTCGTACGAGAGCTTGACCAATGAAAAGCCTCCGCCTCCACAAGCCTGTCTGCGACCATTTTGACGACTGGCAAAACCCTGAGCCGCGGAGGGGTGAGGTGGCCCCTTGCAAGTGGGAAAGACCGGAGGAAGGGAACGATTCCACGTCGCAGAGGGGACTAGCTTCCGCCAGTTTGGCTTCACTGTGGGCCTGGAACCGGTCCACAGATGTCTGGCAAAGTTGCTGCTGGGGTGTCAAGGGGCTCGGGTGGGAGCGGGGAGGGCCGTGTGTGCATGCGCAATAGCCAGGTTTTCTTTCCCGATTTCCAGCTCTTAGGGCGGGATGGGTGTGGACACTGGCTAATGTTGCTTAACCTGACGGTGCATTCCAGCCAGAAGCTGCCCATGGAAGCTACTGAGCAAGTTTTGTTGAATCAATGGTTCCTCTTTCTATGATTGACAAGCTGGGGTTCTAGGCCTACGTGTTATTCCATACTAGCTGCCCCACCTCAGTGGCGTTGCCTTGCTTGGGTAACAGTTTCCAAAGTTGACTTCACTTGGCAATGAAGCTAGAGTGAAAGTGTTAATACTTGGCACATAGCACTCATCTTACTGCATCACAGATCGTATATTTCTAAAGCAACCACTTGGAGTGTTGTAATCGTCTTATAAACTAGTATAGTGCCCGTTCCCATGTATTTTCATATGTTCATAAACATTGAATGAATGTCCCGGTTGAGGAACTGAAGACATAAAATCTAATGAAACGACCTCATCCAAGCCGAGCTAGTAAGTCAGTGAGGTTCTCACGACTTTTAATTCCAGTGTTGCGTGCATTTGAGAGCATTTAGCAAGAGCTTTCTTTGTGTCCTGCCTCTCATCTCTTCTACTTCTCCAACTCCACCTCTATCTAATCCAACAGTAGACTGTCCGGAAGGGAACGGAGAAGACAGACTAATTAGAGTAGGCAGGTAGGAATTGTACTTCCTGCCTCGCCTACGGGACTATTTGGAAAATTAGTCCAGAATCTTTCGGAAGTTGTTCTTGGGACGGACCTTTCTAATAAATCATTAACCAAAATCTGCATGTAGTTGTGTGCTTCTCATCAAAGCAGTACCAATAAGAATGAAGAAACAACAGATTTAGTTTTCACTCTGCTTATTCCAATGCAAGACTGGTTACCATCAAGCAAAAACTATTATGACTTCAGCAAACTTAGACAAGTAAAACGAACCATGCAACTCTTCTCTTGAGTTTAGTCAGAGACTGTCGTCTCATAGGCTTAGTACACAATAGTATAAAACATCCTCTTCAAATGGTTGGTTGTATTTTATATATAAATGTATAATAAAAGAAGTTATATATCTATACCTACCTACATACACATACACACACACACACACACACACACATCCCACTATTAGACTACTTAGCAGTTGCCACATCCTATGTGCTTATTTTCTTGGTATTCAGTGATGACTTTAAATATTTATGAGGTTTCCTAATAGAACATTTTGACCGCTTTGATTTGGGATTTTGCAATTCTGGAAGTCAGAACAGAACATGAATGTGGAAAAAGAGGCTTGATGGGTATTTGGCCTAAATGTGTGTGTGTGTGTGTGTGTGTGTGTGTGTGTGTGTGTGTGTGTGTGTTTGCCCTAAATGTATGTGTATGTCTGTGTACCATATATATGCATGGCTCTCACAAAGGCCAGAATAGAGTACCAGATCCTCCGGAACTGGAATTACAGATTCTGTTAGCCACCACGTGAGTTCTGGGAATGAAATTCTGAAGAACTGGCCAGGATGAAAAACTGGCCACCCTGGCGCCCCCTTGTCTCTTAGAGTTAACTATTACCTTAAGCTGCTACCTAGGGCTCTTGCTGATGTTTGAACTAGCCAATCATGTGAAACCGCGCCAATTTCCCCAACCCCCCTACCCCATTGTTATAAAAGCTCCTAATTTTCGAGCCTCTGGCCGACTCTCCCACCTCTTGCATGAGTTGGGTGTCGTCCCGCGGAGCTCCGTGAGTAAACCTCCCTCATGTGTATTACATCAAGATGGTCTTTCGTGGTTCCTTGTGTGCGCGAACTCCTGAGACTCGAGTGGGGTCTTTTTCATGGACCTAACAATTCCTCTTCAGCAAATACTCTTATCTGCTAAGCTATCTCTCCAGTCTCCTTGCCTACCACCCCTCATGCCAGTCTGTTATATTTTTGTATACAATATTTGCAAGAACATTGAGGAAACTTCAGGCCATTTTCTCTAGTGATACTTCTCCCTGCCCCCTGAGGAACATGAAGTAAATAAAAATTACTGTGTGAGAATGGGGAAATACTTAGAACAATAACAATAGCTTTTAATTAAGAATGCTCTATGTATAGAGTTATTTCTTTGATTCTCAAAACACCCTGCAGTAAGTATAATTACTCTTTTCTAAGTACATTGTAGACAGATTAAACATTTTAGTAATGGCACACAGCAGACATTTTAATGTAGGTCTCTTTGGCATTAGCTATAGGATATAGAAGAATAGGGAATCTATTTCATGTTGCTAGTATGAAAAAATTGGCAGACCTTTCGTAAAAGCTTTTTGAGACAGTATTTCCTAGGTGTATACATATAAAACTATAACAACGTGTAAAAATGCATTTCCCATTGTTACGCCTTTTAGATAAATCACACAAGTGCAAATTATATTTCTTTTAAAATACCAAACTTACTACTAATTATGTGAGAGACACTGAAGTATATTTTGTGTTTATGTGACCATTCCTTTTTTTTAATGAATGAGGCAATTTATTAACCCAGCATCCTTTGTTCTATGCTTCTTTTTAAAATTTATTATTATTTATTTTATATGTAAGTACACTGTAGCTGTCTTCAGACACACCAGGAGAGGGTCATCAGATGTCATTAAGGATGGTTGTGAGCTACCATGTGATTGCTGGGATTTGAACTCAGGACCTTCAGAAGAGCAGTCAGTGCTCTTAACTGCTGAGCCATCTCTCCAGCCCTGTTCTAATGCTTCTTGTTGGCAGCTGCCACCAGTCCAGCAATCCTGTCCAGAGCTCTCTGTCCCTGAGGTGTTAGCTTTCTGCCCCCATCCTGGTCCTTTTCCACGATTTTCAGCCCCTCCAGGGCTTGGAGGACCCAGTGGGCCACACTCTTAGAGCCTCTGCTGAAGTGGCTGCTGGGCCTGACACCATTTCTCTGCCATCCTCTGTAGATCTTGGTCATGGAACCAACCCCTGCACCACCTCGGAGGTACAGGTGCCGTGCTGTGGAAGCAGTTCATGTGTAGAACTTGTTCTCACCATATGGGGCAAGCTCTTGAGGTTTGGCCAGCTTAACTGTGTCCACCCATTCGGGGACTTTCAGCTTCCTGGAATTTTTGAGCAAGGCTGCCAGAGCTCTGACGAGCTCCGGCTGGCTAATGTCTTTTACAGTAGCTCCAGGCATCGTGTGGCCTCTGCGCTACCAGCCAGGGGAAAGGGGGGACCATTGTTCTTATGGCTGGTAATTATCCTAATTTTCAGCATGAAAGAACCCAGCTTCATTTCTATCACAGCCTTTACAACTTCAAGTCATGCCATGTTATGTCTTGGATGTCTCAGGTTAGTTTCATGTCACATGGTCCCTTCCCATTATAATACTACATCCTATGGGCTGCCACATCCTATGGGCTCATTATCTTAATGTTCAGTGGTGACTTTGAATGCACATGAGATGTCCTAATAGAACATCTTGCCTTCTTTAATTTGGGATTTTGCAATTGTGGAAGTCTCAATAGAGCAGGCAAGTGGCAAAAGAGACTCCCTGGTCAGGTGCTGCCATCTGTTGTCCATGTGCTCCATCTGCATTTGCTGCTTCGTCTTTGCTGGAACTTGGACGTGCATGTTTTGTATTGTGACACTTGTTTTCGCATGGCTTTAAAAAGACTGTTTGGTTGGGAGATACTTCCAATTCATAAATCATGCTTGTGTGATTTAAAATAAAATAATATAACTAAAACTAGTCTGTCTTTAATTTGTCATTGTTGTTTTGAGACAGGGTCTTGTATCTCTCTGGCTGGCTGGGATCTTGTTTATAGACCAGGGTGGCCTAAAACTTCTAACAATCATCCTGTCTCTGCCTCTCAACTGCTGAGATTCAGACATTCAGCTTGACAATCTTGTTTGGTTCCTATTGAGTTTTAGCACTAAAGGCAGAGTGAAGACTGAGGAAACCAGAGAAAGTGGGAAGATTCTGGCGTGTCCTTTGGTAGCTAGTTAGTGACTGTGAAGTTGGTGAATGGTGTAGATTCCTCTAGTGCATCACCAATCGTAGTGACACTGGAAACTATGGAAGGCCTGCCTTGCACAGGCTAGTGAGACTATTGAGTTTTAAACTCTGCTCTGTTCCAAGCTTTATACTAAGCGTCCTGTGTTCCGTGCCAGGAGTAGGATTAGGTTCCCTGAGTAGTTCTAAACAGTTGTATGATGGGTTAAGAAATGCCAGGAAAGTATTGCCATTTCATTTAACAATGTGGGGAAGCCTCAGAATATTTTACTTATTATAGTCACTATATTTGTTACATGCAATTGCTATGATTTATACTTTTGAGAAATTCATACAAAGGAAGTAAATTTGAGTGTTTTGGAGTGACTTATTAAGCCTCATTCTTCCTCTGTTTCTTTTCTTTTAATACAAATGGGGAGAGCTGGGCGTGGTGACGCACGCCTTTAATCCCAGCACTCGGGAGGCAGAGGCAGGCGGATTTCTGAGTTCGAGGCCAGCCTGGTCTACAAAGTGAGTTCCAGGATAGCCAGGGCTATACAGAGAAACCCTGCCTCAAAAAAACAAACAAAAAAAATGGGGAAAGTCCTTGCAGTCTTATTCTAAAAATGTGAGAATTTTGGTGGAGTCACTTAGGATTAGCTCAGTCACCTGTCTTTCTTTTCTCATGTGAAGCTATGGATTCCATTCCCACTTACGTTTCTGCAAGTGTCTGCTATAGTTCTTTGTGGTAGCCATATGAAACACCTTAGCAGATAAGCCCTAAGCTGGAACCTGCTTAGATTGAAATCTCAGCAAATAAAATGCTTGGTGTCCAAGAATGAAGGCCTGAGTTGTGACCCTTAACACCCTCTTAAAAGAAGTCATATGTGGTGGTGTGCACCTATCCTCTCAGTGCTTTGAGACAGAGACAGGAAGGAGGGTTCTGGGGTCTTCCTGGTCAGCCCATCCAGCTGAATCAATAAGATCCAGTTTCAGTGGGAGACCTTGCTTCTAAAACTAAATTGTAGAATTACAAAAAAAAAAAAAATTTACGGTCACCCTCTGGCCCTTTTCTTTATATGAACATGTGTACTTTCACACACACACATTTTGTAAAAAACCTCAAATACTATGGACTATGGGAGGAATGCTGTAACTGTGGATGACTTTGATGGTTTAGATAATTCACTATTTACCTAGGAAATTCTAAAAGCAGTTGCTTTTCAAACACCTTTGATACATGCAATAGAGCATATCTAAATAGATTTTTATACTAAGGCGTAGACATGTTTCTTAATCCACATTAGTCCATAAAATATATATATATTTTTTTGGTTTTTCGAGACAGGGTTTCTCTGAGTAGTCCTGGCTGTCCTGGAACTCACTCTGTAGACCAGGCTGGCCTCGAACTTAGAAATCCGCCTGACTCTGCCTCCCAAGTGCTGGGATTACAGGCGTGCGCCACCACGCCCGGCTTAGTCCATAAAATGTAAATAATATGTTTTCAACATAGAAATATTTATTTAGCAATAATATCCTGTCTTGTTTATTAAGCCCAGGATAATTTAAGGTTTAAAAATTGTTTTCTTCTGTTCTACAATTAAAGGGTCTCAGATGCTATATTTTGTACGGTGTCAGACTTAAAGCATGACAAAAGTTTTCAGTTCCCATTTTTGTATCTGTATTCCTTTGTATCATTAAGACCAACTTTCAGTTAGTCTTTAAGCCTAATCCACACTCTTCATTTACTGTCCCCACAGCTCATTATCTAAGAGCACTATCTATCAATGGCTATCAGCATTTACCGGTCATTGACTCTTTCTCTTTATTCACTGTCAGCTTACTGTTTACTTCTCAGGTTGTCAGTCTTCACAGATCAAACACAAACTCCCGCTCCCTAACCTCCTTTGCTATGTTTCTAATGGGTTACTTCTACAAGACCCTCCCCAAAGAGGTACATTTCTAAATACATTTTCTTTTCTTTGTACTTCGAATGCATTCACAGAAGTACTTTTGAGACATGCTTTGTAGCCCAGGCTCACTATTCTTCTGCCTCAGCCTCTTATGTGCTGGAACTGTAAGTGTGTACCACTATTCCCAGCTATCTTCATTTTACGAGAGAAAAAAAGACAAAATAAAAAGAAAAATGAGGTGTATTTTTTTCTGTTTTACTTTAACACCTGTATTCAACATGTTTCAGAATAAACAATTTTGAAAGAATTGTGTAGGCATTAAAAACATCCTTAAAGTATTTTTTTAACCTAAGAAGTCTATGTATTTTTTATTTTTGTAAAGCTTTCTGTTAACTGCTTAGCTAGTCAGTTTATGGTCAGACTATGAGCCAGGTCAGGCCTGATATAGTAAGTCAGTTTCTTTTCTGGACTTAAATTTTCTATGGATAGTAGTGAAGAGGTTATTCAGAATATTACCTCCGAGCTTCCTTCTCATGTGGACATCCTGTGACACTAATTAAAATTCATCAAAATGTCAGAAACAAGAGTTAAGTCCTCCATTTAACACATCAGGAACACTCACTTAAAAGCAATTTCTACAGAGTTCTTCATGGTGCCTTTGGTGATAATGGCTCAAAAAATATAATTTCGGAGTAGAGGCCAATTATTTTTGATCCTTGATTTTTAATAATTTAGTGAAAGTCAATATTCATGTGTTTCCTGTAGTTTTTTTTTCAACAATGGCAATACTGACATTCAGGACTGTAAAAATGTTTTCCCATGGGTGACATCTGTCCCTATACATGGGTGACATCTGTCCCTATACATGGGTGACATCTGTCCCTATAGAGTGTTTAGCAGAAGCATCTTTGCTTATTACACACTAGAAGCCAATAACACCGTCCCTTCCCCTATAGTTTCATGACAATCAGCAATGTTTTACTTTGCAGGCTGTTCCAGGAAGGGCCCATATGCTACTGCTCTTGATTCTGGTCATAACTTAAGGACAACTTTCACACTGTGCCTGGAGCCCTTGAAATCCTACAGACAAAGAAGGAGGAACTCTTTGCAGCAGGAATCCACTTAGGTGGCACCTACCTTGATTTCCACACAGAGCAGCCACATCTAAAAAGGAGAAGTGATGGTACCTACGTCAGATATCTGAATAGGACCTGGGAAAAGCTACTACTGCTGGAAGCTCAAACCACTGTTGCCAATGAGAACTCTGCCAATGTCAGGCTCATCTTGTCTCTAGAAACAAATTTCAGTGAGCTTTACTGAAATTTACTGACTGCCACTGGAGCCATTCCTATTGCTGGCAGCTTCATTCCTAGGCCCTTCATTAACCTTATTCAAGCAACTTTTCAGGTCACATGTCTTCTAGTAATGATAGGTCCCAAGATGGACCAGCCACCCCTCACAGAGGCATCTTTTGTACATAGATTCTCCTCTGCAATGCGAACATGGCCATTTTGTGCAGCCAAAGAGCTCCCTCAGCTGCAGTGATGCAGTAAGTGATGGCTTGGGATGTTCCATGATGCACAGTACCATCTCCTGTAAACACTCATGAGAAGTCATACCCAATGCAGGTGAGAAGGAAAGGGAAGGGATTGTTGAAAAGGCTGTGGTCAAGGAGAAAGGCCAGGGTGTAGGGTCTGTGGCAGCTTCTGAATTTGCTGTGACTCATCCCGAGGAGGAAGACAGATCTGAAGATATGAAGGTGGCTGCTGAGCCTGTCCAGGAAAACTGGAGGGCTAAAGCACTGACTGGGTTTGGGGACTGGCTACTGAGCACTGGTCTGTAATTCTCACTGCTCAGGCCACTAGATGACTTGGAACATCTTAGTCTTAAAATAAAAATACTTTCTGTGGAGGAGAGTAAAGATGATGTTAGGAAGGAAACTGGTTTGAGAAGCTGAACCAAAACCTAGTCCAAGCCCATTTCAAATCTGGAGACGATTAGTTCCTTGAGACTGTGCCGAAAAGATTAAAACCTAGATTTTGGTCTGCATATTGAATAGAGCTGTTGAGTAAATCATTGTGTTTCTGTACTTGAGAAATACATCCTATTCCTCTATTGGCATTTCCTTCCTCCGTCCCCCAGGAAACATGGTAAAAAAAAAACATCAGAAGTGCCAGAATGAACCACATGCCTTATTCTTGGTCTTAGGCACTCAAGTTCAATTACCGGAAATCTGAGCCATGTATGGCTAGCCCTTGGTCAGCATGCAGAAGCTCCAGATGTCAGTAGAAAGGAGCTGAGCAACAAGGGAGTTTCTGCGGCTATTTCTTTTTTCTTTTTGACAAGGTCTTCCTATATAAAATAGACTTGCCTAGAACTCACAGTCCTCCTGTCTCAGTCTCCTGAGTTGAGATTACGGTGCTCCACCATACCAGGTCTATAGCTACTTCATAGCACAATAAATACTGAAAGAAGCCTTCAACCTCCAGATTAGATACTACAAAATATGAAAGTAACTTAAAGTTATCTGTTTAGCAACATCCAGATGCACATAAAATGTGCAGTGAGCATTTCTCTTGTCTTTTCAAAGCCTAAGTGTAGAAAGGGGCTAGAGAAATAATGTTTAACTTTGTGATATGACTAAAGCTGACCTCCCTGCCTCCTTGCTGTCTTTTGTTCTTAAAGCTTTATTACATTTTGCTGTGAGAAAGAGAGGGAGAGAGGAGGGGAAGGGGGGGAAGGGAGGGCACTTGGGGGTCAGAGGACAACTTTTGAAAATTAGTTCTCACCTATGGGTCTCAGGTATTGAACTCAGATCATCAGGGTTTCAGGCAACTGTGTTTACCTAAAGAGCCACCTTCATTGCCATTTTTTATTTTCTTCCAGATTATTAGAATTAGTCATACATGTTTTGCTTTGAAAACTTAAAAAGTAACTATTATTAGACAAAAGCAATAAGGTATTTAAAGGCATAATATTGACGAAAAATATTTTATCATTCTTAGTCTCTGATAGAATATAACCTAGCAAATAGAAAAACAAATCAGAAAGACACATAGTACCAGTACCCTGAAAGTCAAATCACATAGTACCAGTACCCTGAAAGTCGAATCACATAGTACCAGTACCCTGAAAGTCAAATCAGTTGGTTATTAAGTCAACGAAACTGGTTTCAAATGGAAATCAAATCATCTGAGCTGAGGGTGGCTGGAGGAGCTTTTCTACAGCAAAGGCTTGCTCTGGAGCACTTGTAGAGGCTTGGCAGCATAACAGAGCCCAGTTCTCTATTAAGCACTTCCAAAGGCCCCAGCTCTGATACCCTGTGTAGGACACAAAGCTACGACAGACAACCACCCTGTATACAAGGATCCTCTCCACTTACATCTTTACAAGATTTCACATCCAGCAAATCTCTGTGAAGAAAATAAAGAACCTTTGTACCATTGTTGTGAGAAGTCAAATAGAGTCACTGTTTTGTTTTTAATAGACTTAATATTTTTGAATAAGAAAGATATTTTCCCAAAGCATTATGTTTGCGTGAATTAAGAGGTAGATAAACTAAGCTCCTTATCTGTGGTTCTAAATATTTCTCATTGCAACCCATTGTTTCATCTAGCAATAAAATGTCACCGAAACGGTAACAAATATCGAACCTGCCTTAATAATTAATGTGAGAAGAAAACACCTGCTAGCTTAGATCCTGCAAAAATGGTTTTGATATAGGGTCACAGAAAATGCAAAGGCTTTATGGCCCACTATAAAACAGCTCTTTGTCTTTTTCCACTAATTCCTTAGTGTCACATTTAACAAAACCGAGGAAACTACAGATAATAGAAGTGTTTGCGGTTTAGACTTGCAAGCCATAAATAACACAGGGTTTTGTTCACCTAGAGATATTAAGGCAGCTTATCAATGTTTACGCCCTTCCTCTTTGTAATGATTGCTAACCCAGACAAATGGAACAAATGGAGTTACCCCCAACCCCCTGTCTTCTCACAAGGACAGAGTACACATTCGAAAGATTCTGTTATCAGAGTCCGTGGTATAAAAAGTAAGGTGTCACCTAAACTGTTGCTTGCTACCTGCAAACCTCTGTGTTGGACGATGCACCTGCTCTGGGCTTTTCTTTTTGGGCTCTATCTTACCAATGGCCTCAGTGCAAACTGTCCAGGACGATGCAGCTGTGATTCTATGCAGTCTGTACAATGCTACAGGCTCCTGGAACTCCCATCAGGCATTCCTTCCACCACCAAGAGACTCTACATTAGCCACAGCAGAATCCAGCACCTTCAGGTAATCATGTCATTCTCTATTGAAGCTGCTACAGTTTTATTCTTGGGCAGGATGTAGGATGAGTGTGGGATTTTTTTTTAACTTAAATCATTCTAACTGAAAAGTGCTAAATCTCAGCTTAAGCTGTTATACTATCTGCTTGCTGGGCATCAGTGGGATGCTCTGTGCCTCTGAATGTCTTTTTGGGAACTAGCCACATACACCTTGCCCTGAAAGTCAGGATTGTGATTCAGTTTTTATTCAACAATTGAGAAACTAAGCTGTGACAAAGTACTCAAGAAGTATAAGCTCTTTTTTTTTCTTTCTTTCTTTTTTGAAGCTTCTTTGCTTCTTTAAAAATATATATATTTATTTATTATCTTATCTGTAAGTACACTGTAGCTGTCTTCAGACACTACAGAAGAGGGTACCAGATCTCGTTACAGATGGTTGTGAGCCATCAGGTGGCTGCTGGAAGGACCTTCAGAAGAGCAGTCAGGGCTCTTAACTGCTGAGCCATCTCACCAGCCCAGTATAAGCTCTTTCTTCTTAAGGAGCCCAATTGCCCTGCTTGGAAAACAAGTCATACCAAACAAAAAGCTTTTATTTTCCCCCATTGGTAGTAGAACAGAGTGTCATAAGAGGATAAGGTGAGGGGCTGGTGAGATGGCTGGGGCTGGTGAGATGGCTCAGCGGGTAAGAGCACCCGACTGCTCTTCCGAAGGTGATAAGTTCAAATCCCAGCATCCACATGGTGGCTCACAACCATCCGTAACGAGATCTGGCGCCCTCTTCTGGAGTGTCTGAAGACAGCTACAGTGTACTTACATATAATAAATAAAATAAATATTTAAAAAAAATAAAGAGGATAAGGTGAGCTGGCAGAGCTGATTCATTTAAACAAATCCACATCCAGTCAGGTGCCTGATCTTTGTGGAAACCTAGATGGAGATATGTGGTTTTAAATTTGTCGAACTGTTACTGGTAGTTCTCAGAACTTGAGATATGCCTTGAATTACAACCTCAGTTATCTGGCTTCCATATCCAGAGGACACTCGAAACAGTACTACAGATTCTTCTGATGTTTACAAGTTAAAAGAAATTTGCTTTTGATTTCTGGTGTTTTGGGAGGAATCAGGAGACAAAGGTCCCCTCTAGTTAGATACACAACCATCTTAAACAAGCTACTAGCAGATCTTTGTGTCTCATTTTTAATAGCCTTGATGATGTGTGAAAGCTGCAATGGATAAGTCTTCTTCTAGATAGAAAGGTCTGTAGCTGTTCTGTTTTCCCTTCAGTTTTCATTGCTATTGGCTCAGAGTTCCAACCCCTGAGATAAAGAACTAGCTCTCTGAAAACTAGCCTCTCTCTGAGAGGGTTTATGTTACACTATCTCCCCTCCAAATAGAGGCACCCATGCACTTTCATTTGGTTAAGAATTTTTCACTGGAGTGTCTTCGTTTAACATAAATGACATGGCGTTACTATTGAGGTTCAACAAGTACAACCATCCCCTCTGTTTGCTTTCCTCTTCTACTCTAATGGTACCTAACACCAGAAAGCAAATCTGACCTTGCCTGTTTGGTCTTAGCATTTAAACAAGACAGCTGGGTAAATGGGAGACACTTAAATATTTGTTCTGAGACCAAGCTGCCTGCAGACTCTGGTAATAATCCTACCCTGCCACTTTGTTGTGAATTGATGATTTGTCAAATTCCGTTATTGAACGAGTCAATTAGTCATCTGTCTGGGCTTATTAAACAGTAGTATTGCCATCTCCATGACTTTAACTCTGTCATTTGTCTCTTAGAAGGGCAGGTCATGTCAGAAAGATCTGTGAAAGAGGTTGTTTTGTTGAAGAAACAAAAACCTCCAGGGGTCCTTATTTCACTTGTATACAGTGGACACAATGCATATTCTATAGCGAATACAAGGTATACTCTACTTTTTTAGCTTAGACTTAGCAGAACTAGTGTCCATATGTAAAGAAAACTATCTTTGAGTAAACCCTCAGATTATTAGTAACACAAATTTTGTATGATTTAATTATAAACACTAATATAAGCAGCCCTTTAATGGATTTATGACTTGTTCTTAAAATTGAACTGTTTAAGATTATGCCATTGAATATCACGTTTGAGATTCAGGATAAAAGGCTAAAGATTCTGCTTCTGCTTTTAAGGATAAAAGGATTTTTAAATCAGACTTGCCTGTAAAAATTCCTACTTCTCTGAGGTTCGTATTTTTGGTCCAAAATAGTCTTTCTTTTCCCTTTCCCTATTCAGCACTACGTGTCTGGCCTCTTCCCTACCAGCTCAATGCCTTCCCCTCCATCCTAAGTACTGGATCTTCTCGGTTGTCTTTGGTCTTTACATGCATGCTGAGTCTAGTGTCCCAGTCTCATGCCTTCTTGCTCTCAAAAACATATCTCTCTTCAATTCCACTTTACCTCAGCCATCTTAGTTATATCACTCGGGTCTATGAAAATCATGTCTCATACCTCTGGTTACCATTGTGACCTTCTGCACTCAGAAAACCTTGACCACTTCTCCATTTGGCTGCCTCTCTTTTTAACTTGTGAAGACATGGAGCCCTAAGTTTATAAAGCCTTTTCTCCCAGATACTCAGTTTATTTCCTGTCTCCCCCTTTTCTCTACCTCTTCCCTCTCTATCCCACATTTGATTATCTAAACACTCTTCCAGAAAAGCCTCATTGTTAAAGGACAGTGCTAATTCTCCTCTGTTTCTCCTATACCTAGACAAGTGGGTGCTGCTGTAGAGGGTCACACAACTGGATAGTTTGGAGCTGCCCTGAAGATGAGGTCTCCAGTCTTGCTCATCTCTTTCTCCTTTCTGCTCATGTTCCCTGCCTTCATTCACAGTCTTCTACAACTCTAGTGCAGTTTTGTGTTTGCTAGTCATTCTGCTACCTCATTCTCAACAGATGGCTGACCTTCCATTGTGCTGACAGATCACAGCAAAACTCTTGTCTTCATTCCTGATCAGTGAGTGCTAACACTGGATTCTTCTCACCTCTCCCCAGTCCTCACTTTGGTATTCTCCACCGCCACATCAGCAGGAGTCATTACTCCCTAGCTCTTTGTTCTAAGCCATACACTTGCTCCTTGTGTTACAATAGCAAGTTCCCATATCTCCACCCCTCTTCTCCCTTCGACCCCTGTGATTTTTCTAAACTCTGCCTGCATTAGCTTTCACCTCTTGTTTATTGTTTAATTCACTGCTGTCTGACTCCTTCCCATTCCATATAACTAAAATTCTAAATTTCAGGTGCACACTTCCAGTTTCCAGAAATTTGTGTTCTCTGACTCTCAGTGAAGCCACACATAGCCACACACACACACACACACACACACACACACACACACACAAACCCAAACACTCATGACTCTCCATTTTATCCTTTTGTTCATTTATTTTTTCCCCACAGTTCTTCCTTCCCTTCACCCCTTTCGGAGTTTCTCAATAAGTCTTAAACAATGTTCTTAGGTGACCTCAGTGTATGTCAGTAATGACAGCTCCTCTACCCAAATTTTAATACAGCACTCCCCCCATATTTCATATTTAGTCAGCTGCCATTAGGTTTCTTCACTTATGTACAAAGAAAGATCTCAAAAACCATATGCTTCAAACTGAATTCAGCCTTCCTTCCTGTACTTACAGTCTTCTGTGATTGGCTTCTTTCAATTAACAGAATATCCTCAAGGTTCATCCCTATTGTAGCCTATGTCAGAATTTCTTTATTTTGAAAGGCTGTTTGGAAATATATATATATATATATATATATATATATATATATATATATATATATATATATATATATATATCTCATACATATACACACATACATATAGTATGTATATATCATATATATATAAAATATATGTATACATATGATGGGTTGTTATCCACTGTAGTCATTGGACAGTTGTATTGTTTCTTTGTCTATTGTGAGCACAGAAGTTTTTATATAGACCTAGATTGTCCCCCTTTTCTTTGATACTGTTATAGGAAGAATTTTTTTTTAAATGGGGACTCTATCAGCATTTTGAGGAGCTGTTGTCCTATCTTCCACAGTATATACACGATTTTGCATTCCTATAGCAAATTTGACACTTTCAAATTCTCTATATCCTCATCAACATTCTCTCTCTCTCTCCCTCCCTCCCTCTCTCCTTCCCTCCCTCTCTGCCTCCCTCCCTCCCTCTCTCTCTCCCCTCCCCTCTCTCTTGTAGCTATCTTCATGGGTTTCAGGCAGTATCTCACTGCAGGTTTGATTTGTGCTTCCCCATTGGCTACTGTCATTGAAGTTTTTTTGTTGTTTTTCTTTTTCCATTTGCTTGCTGGTCATTTGTATGTTGTTTTTGGAGAGGCATAAATGCAGATGTGTTGTTTATTTTATTAGGATTATTTGTATCCTAATTATCACATTGTAAGCATCCCTTAGATATCCCAATACAGGTCTCTTATTAGAGATAATCCTTGCAAATGTTTTCTCCCAGTATGTGGGATTATTATTATTATTATTATTATTATTATTATTATTATTTTGGTAGCATCCTTTCAACACACAGAATTTTCTAGCTTTAAATGAGTCTGTGTGTGTGTGTGTGTGAGTCTGTGTGTGTGTGTGTGTGTGTGTGTGTGTGTGTGTGTGTGTTTCATTTGTGCCTCCAGCCTCATATCTAAAATGGATCACCTAAATCAAGGTCATGAGTATTTATGACTATAAGTTTCTCTGGGAGTTTAAAGTTTTGGCTTTTACATTTTGCTCTACAATCTGTATCCAGATAATTTTTACGTGTGGTATGAGAAAGGAGCCCTTTGTACTTGTTTAATTCCTCATCCTTTTCTATCACTATTCAGTAACTCATATTTACTTTCAAGCTACAGTAAAGTACTTGATTGTACTGAATGAAAGACATGAAAAGCATGTGATGCCAAAGTACCATGTGGACACTACCAGGACACCAAGTTCACGCCTGTTTGTGGGGTGAAGATTCAGTTCAGTTCTTTGTGTCCCCACATCTGCAAAACAGAGCTAAATTCACCTCACTATTGCCAGTCAATACAAGTCTATAAGCCCAAATGATGGATTCTCTTCTATGGCAGGGGTCAAATGTGAATACACTTGTGGTAGTAAATTTAAACTAGTCTAACATACATTAGTGCATGTGTGTGTGTGTGTGTGTGTGTGTGTGTGTGTGTGTGTGTGTGCATGTGTGTGTGTGTAAGAGAAGTTACATTGATTCTTTTAAAATTTTATCTTATTTTTAATTTATTGTTTATACTTTATATTCCATTCCCCGTCCCCAATCCACCCTCTTACTGTTCCACATCCCACACCTCTTCTCCACCCCATCTCCACATGGATTCCCCCACCCCACATCCAACCTGACCTCTAAGCTCCCTGGGGCCTCCAGTCTCTTGAGGATTAGGTACATCATCTCTGAATGAACACAGACCTGGAATCCTCTACTATATGTGTGTTGGGGGCCTCATATCAGCTGGTGTATGCTGTCTGTTTGGTGGCCCTGTGTTTGAGCAATCTCAGGGGTCCAGATTAATTGAGATTGCTGGTCCTCCTACAGGATTGCCCTTCTCCTCAGCTTCTTTCAGCCTTCCCTAATTCAATAACAGGGTCAGCTGCTTCTGTCCATTGGTTGGGTGAAAATATCTGCATCTGACTCTTTCAGCTGCTTGTTGGGTCTTTCAGAGGGCAGTCATGATATATTTCTTTTTGTGAGCTCTCCATAGCCTCAGTAATAGAGTCAGGCCTTGGGACCTCCCCTTGAGCTGGATCCCACTTTGGGCCTGTCACTGAACCTTCTTTCCTCGGGATCCTCTCCATTTCCATCCCTGTAATTCTTTCAGACAGGACCAATTATAGGTCAGAGATGTGACTGTGGGATTTTTTATTATCTTTTCATATTTTCCCAAAGCTTTAAGACAGTTTATAGAGAATGAATGTTCCTTTCCTAATCAGAGAGGAATATCACAATTGCATTAGAAACTTGCTGTTGCTTCATACAGGTCAGAAGTCATCTCTTTCTGGGGTTGGCTGTTTTGTCATTGTCATCTATTTGACCTATAAAGAGTCCGAGATGAGTTGTGTGTGGGTCCCTGATGTTTGGACCCCAGTCTGCCCCAGACAGAAACCAGAAGCAAAGCCTCCAGGAAAGGCAGTGGGAGCAAACCTGCTGCACCACCACGCCACTTGCTTTGCCTTATTAAGAAACCTGAATGAGCTGCCCACCATGCCTATGTCAACTCTAGGCCAAATGCATCTCTTTCCACCTTTGTGAGCACATCCTTGCTGAGGTCATGGACAGGGGAAATCCAGTCTGGAAGATTCAGTTTTCCCACTGTCGGCTCAGCAAACCCATCCCCAGAGTTCAAAATCAGTGAACATCTTCTTCACTGTAGGTATCAGTAGAATTCTACATTCCCTCCTTAAATGTATGTTACAGCCATAAGGTTCATAGAAATACATACTTGAATGAGAAACATGTGTTGGTTACTTTTCTACTTGCTGGCAACATATGGTGGGGCAGGCAATTTTATTTTATTTTATTATTTTATTGCTTATTTTGAGACAGGGTTTCTCTATGTAGCCCTGGCTGTCCTGGAACTCACTTTGTTGACCAGGCTGGTCTCAAATGCACAGAGATCCACCTGCCTCTGTCTTCCTACTACTGCGATTAAAGACATGTGCCACCATCACTTGGAAATTTCAATTTCTTAAGCCTTGGCTTTCTTCACTGAAGAGTCAGTAATCATACTTTGTATTAAAAATTAAGCAGTAAATTTTTAGAAAATTGTGACTATTTTAATTAATAGACATCAAATCCAATCCATGCTGACTCTTGCAAAAAGAATAAGAAAATAGTTTCCATGCTTTATAAAAGGGAAAGGGCTAGCTACTAGATTCAGCTAGGATCAGGCAGCATCTATCTGTTATGTAGGCCACTTTCTGTGCTCCTTATGTAGAAATGAAAACAAAATGAAACTTGACAATGTGCTTTGTCTCACCCAAAAATGAATCACTTATCTGGATCTACGCCATCTTTTAGACAACTCTTATAGAGTTATCAGGGTTTATGGCCATTCTGGATAAGTAAAAGTTTTAGTGACATCAGGTTCTTCTTTTGGGGTTTTTTGACTTCTTTAACAAGTCAAGAAGCAAAGGTCCACGTCTATTTCCAACTCTGTATAAAAGGTAAATACCTAGAATAGGTCATTTCAGAATGTCACATACAAATGAAACAGACTGTTTCCTTTTTGGTGGAGGGGAAGACTGAAATTCACCACTGAAATGGGAGACCTGGATAAGATCATCTATATAATACCTATTTTTTTTTAAAAAAGTGTGTGGTTATGTGTCCAGGTCTTGAGTTCTTTTTGAAATATAGGCCAGTTATGGAAAAAAAAAATGATGTAGCCAAGGAAGGACAGACTTTGGAAGCCCTAGGTGAATTTTCACTTTTTTTTTTTTTTTTCGAGACAGGGTTTCTCTGTATAGCTCTGACTGTCCTGGAACTCACTCTGTAGACCAGGCTGGCCTCGAACTCAGAAATCCACCTGCCTCTGCCTCCCGAGTGCTGGGGTTAAAGGCGTGCGCCACCACCACCCGGAGAATTTTCACTTTCTACTTCCCAGTTTTTCTCACCTTGATACCAATGTTGGCAATCACAAACTTGAAGTGTTGTTGGGAGGCTCCTGAGAATATTTAAAGAAGTGTATGGTAGTTGTAAATACTGAGCAAATGCAATGAAAACCATGCTGTGAGGATTAGGAATAGTTAATGTAGCTGATGAATCATTGAGAAAGTACTAAATATCAGCAGCAATACGTACCTCAGTGCCAATGTGTACTGTGAGGACACTTGTATGCATTTGTCTCTTTGGGAATCTTACATTAGTACAATGTAAATTGGGGATAGACAATAGGTTTATTTTCCAAATTCTGGCATAACTGAAAATGTCTCAAGTAATATCCCTATGCCTGAAGAACCTATGACATTCAAGTTTTCACTTTTCATGTTTGTCCTCTTGTAATCTTAGTTTGTAGGGTTAGAAACTCTTCACAGTATGGTGAGACATTTGAGGATTGTTTAATTTCTGGCTATTATAACGCAACAGAAGAACACTCTAGGGTATGGAGCATTGTGCAATTTGTAAGCCCTTCTGGCTAGACAAGAATTTTCTTAGGACAGAAAAAAAATATGGTAAGAGTTGACTAATATCATATATCTGCCAGTAGTGTGTGAAAGAGTAGTGTTATGTCCTACTGATGGAGGCTGCACGAGTCAGGTTTCTCAAGTCCTAAATTGGGAGGCAGATGTGAAGGGGAATTCTCGAAGAGTTGGGGAGGGGGAAAATAGGGGTGATGATGATCTAAATATATTATAAATGTGTATGGAATTACCAGAGAAGCTTAAAAATAATCTAGACTTGATTTTAAAGTATAATTCCAAAAGGTGACTTTATAACGAATCTGAAGGGAAGTGTGAAATATCATTAGTATAGTAATGATAATGTGTATGTTTTTTTTATTACAGAATTTTAATTTATTTCTCTCTTTTATTATTCACTTCATCCTCTTTGTCATCATTTCATCTCTGTTATTGTTGTTGCTATTTTGTAGCTATCTAACTTCACTGGACTGTTGGCTCTGGAAGATTTTATTCTGCTGGCCAGTGGAACAGAGTCTATTGAAAATGACACCTTCAAAACTCTGAGTACACTAAAGACCCTAGAACTTTGGAAAAATAAATTGAGACAAGTCCCCAGTGCTCTCCCGGCCAACCTTGAGGTGTTAAAATTAAATGATAATGTCATATGTGCTCTTCGTGGATCAGAGTTTGAAGGACTGAAGAACTTGAAAGTCCTTGAACTTAAAAACAACTTGATCTCGTCCCTGTCTCCCAGCATGCTCTCCCCACTTACCAGTTTGCAGAGTTTCATGGTAGATGGTAACAACATAGAGTCCGTGGTTGGACCTCTGAGCCTTCCACATCTCAAGTACATGAGCATGGAGAACAACCAACTCCACCTTATACCAGGGAATGTCTTCAATTCCCTACAGAATTTGCAGTTCCTCAGTTTCAGTGGTAACTTTCTGACTAAAATTCCTATAAATTTACCCAAATCTTTGCTATCTTTAAAGATGGAGAGAAACCAGCTCAAAGTGGTTAGGTTTCGAGATATGAAACACTTGGAGAACCTATCCCATCTTTACCTGTCAGAGAACTTTCTGTCTTCCATTGATGGGGCACAGCTGCTGACCAATTTAACAACGCTGGAGGTTTCCCAAAACCAGCTTCAAATGTTGCCTCCCAGGCTACCATCGAGGTTACAGAAGCTTGATTGTAGCAGTAACTTCATTCAGAGAGTGACAGCACCAGAATTCCAGGACCTCCAAGACCTGAAACATCTGTTTCTAGACAACAATGTTGTCAGCTTGTTCGAGGCTGGGGCCCTTCAGAGGTGTTCTCAGCTGTCCAACCTGGCCCTGGAGCAGAATCTGCTGTTGTCTATCCCTCTGAGGTGAGTGAGCACTGTCATTTACTGTAGATACCAGAAGTATTTCCCAGGCTCTGGGACTTGTCAGTCAGAAAATAAAAACTAGGGGTTAGAGACAGCTTCAAACAGTGGTTTAGAATTCCGAGCCTGCAAACCAAATCCATAGGAAATGAATTTTCCTGATGGAACAATAACATCTACACTGACAAGCACAATATGAACACACTGTAAAAAGTGTGTCTTGATTTTTTAAAAGATGTATGTATGTATGTATGTATGTATGTATGTATGTATGTACACTATAGCTGTCTCCAGACACTCCAGAAAAGGGCATCAGATCTTATTACAGGTGGTTATGAGCCACCATGTGGTTGCTGGGATTTGAACTCTGGACCTTCAGAAGAGCAGTCAGTGCTCTTACCTGCTGAGCCATCTCACCAGCCCATGTGTCTTGATTTCTAAGTATGCAAAACTGACTGACTGGATATGGGTAGCCACTAGCAAGGGCATGAGGAAACATCAATGAGGAATATTTGGCAAGATATTTTTGTTTTAAAAAGTATCAAATGAAAAGTATCAAAGTCATATAGAAAAAAAATTGACTATATAATGTAATTTCATACTAGGGAGGCTCTTATTCTCAGAGCTATGACCTAAGGGCTTAAGCGGGCTCTGCCAATCCATCTATGTTTGTATAAGTGGGTGAGTCCATCATCAACCTTGGCCTTAACCTTTACAGCTACATCTGATTTTTTTCATTCTTTATCCTCTCTCCTTCTGCCCCTTCTTCCCCACCCTTTCCCCACTCTTTAACTCCTCCTTCCTCCTTCTATTTTTCTCTTTCTCTTCCTTTCCCCTCACCACTCACCCTCCACAGTTTCCTTTTGCATATCCTTCCCTTTGTGCACAATACACTTCGACCATTTCCCTAACTACTCACCTGTTCCCTTAACTATTCAACTGTCCCCATAACTACTCAATCATCCC
>CACVCL010030192.1:0-54305 GCA_902729485.2 Mus minutoides
TTTTTTTTTTTTTTTTTTGAGATGGGAGACTTAGATCAAGGTTGCTCTTATTTTTAATGTACAGATGTCCAGCTGTTCCAGCATCACTTATTGAGGCGATTATCCCTCTGCTGCTGGCCTGCTTTTACAAGTAGGTGAAAAAGTTAAAAAAAAAATGGTGGATTAGCCGCTCACCGCTGCGGCTAAATCTAACCACCCAAGTCTCATCTCTGGAATCTACATGGAGGAACCAGATACCTCCCACGGGCTGTGCTCCGACCTCCACACCCCTCACCACACACAAATAATGTAAAAAAAGGTTGTTAAAGAACCAGCTGGGCATATGTGTGTGGATCTATTACTGGCTTTCTGTTCTGTCCTGTTAACCTCTGTGTCTCCGCCTCCACTCGGGTCACATGGTCTCAGCTCGCGCAGCTGTAAGAGGCTTGAAATAGGATCGACGGTAATGAGCTGTTTTATTTTTTCAACACCGCCTCAGCTCCTCCAGTTCTTTTGTTCTCGGTATATATTTTAGAATGAGTCTCTCTCATCCGAACCCCAAAGACTGCTGCCAGCCTCCTGAGGCCTGGGAGGGATAAACACCTTAGCCAGGCAGTTGCTTGCCAGGGCTCACGTCTTAAACAACAGACAGGAAGCAGAGAGAGCAAACTCGAAATGGCTTAATAGTCCTTAATTCTCTTTTGTTCTCTTTCATATTCCCGGCTGGACTTTACACAAATATTCTGCACGTCTTTTAGTTGATTTATACCAGGTGTTTTCGACTGATTATCAACAATATGTAGCATTTAAAATTCTTTTCTCCATGTGTTTAGTATATTCAAATAAAACTTATTTTAATACTTTTTAGGTGAGAGAGAGAGAGAGAGAGAGAGAGAGAGAGAATGTGTGCTTGAGTGTGTGTGCGTGCGTGCGTGTACGCGTATGTGAGTGTGTGTGCATGCACGTGTATATGAGTGTGTGTGTCAGGGCTAATCTTGTTCAGTTTATCACAGCAGATTGGATTTTTGAATATCCGTCTAGTATCCAGAACCCAAGTTCATCTACAGTCACAGGAGCTTTTTTTTTTTTCTGCTTTGTAAATTTCTTTCAGTTTTCTGCAGACAATTTTGCTTATGCAAATAAATCAGCTTGATTTCTCAGCTTGCCAAGCTGAGTATCTTTGGTGGTTTGAATGAGATGCCCACCATACTCTTGGGGGTTTGAATACTTGGTCCCCAGTTGGTAACACAGTTTGTAGAGGCTTAGAAGGTGTGGCCTTGCTAGAGGGAGTATGTCATTAGTGGTGGGCCTTTCAATTTCAAAAACTTTTCACCATTCCCAGTCCACTGTCTGCTTCTCGCTTACAGTTTAAGATTTGAACTCTCAGTTTCTGCTCCAGTAACCATGCCTGCTCACTGCCATACTTCCCCACCACGAGGGCCATGGATTTTTATGGTGCTCAACCCACAGGTCACAACCCCTCTGGGAGTCAAATGACCCTTTCACAGGGGTCACTTAAGACCACTGAGAAACACAGATATTTGCATTACCATTCATAACAGTAGTAAAATTACAGTTATGAAGTAGAAATGAGAATAATTGTATGGTTGGAGTTCACAATATGAGGAACTATATCAAAGAGTCTCAGCATTAGCCAGGCTGAGAACCACTGCTCTAGGACCATAAGCGAAATAACGCTTCCTCCTGAAAGTCGCCTCGTTTGTAGTGTTTTACCACAGTAGTAGAAACGTGACTAAGGTGGTGCCTCTTGCTTCCATTTCCCGAGTGAACAGATCACACTTGTCAGCACGACGCTGATCACAAATGCTGACTGTGGACATCGCTGCCTGCACAGCCTTAGGAGGTAAGTGCTCTCTTCAGCCACTACATCGGCTACTCTCAGCTTCTTCCTTTAAACTGAGTTTATGACCAGTGTGTGGGGGAGTCATTAACACAGTATGCATGTGGAGGACAGAGGGCAGAGCTCCTTCCTTCTTTCCACTTCTCACCAGTTCTGAAATGGCGCTCAGGTCACGGAGCAAGTGCATCTACCTGCAGAGCCATCTTGCCAACCCTGTAGTTATTTCATATCCAGTTGCAGAAGATCTCCTTTGTCCCCACATTTCTGTGAATGGCTTTTGGTTGTTTTAATAATACAATTAAAGCACCATTAAAAAAAATCTCCATATAGTTTTCAAGCTATTCTCTGCATCGCATAGTCAATCAACACTAACTCCAGAATGATTTATTATTTTCCACCTCAAAGAAGCCCTGTATTCAGCTATGCCCAGTTGCTTTCCAGTACCTCCTCCCTCCACCCCAGACCTTGGCTTGGATCACTCTACTTTCTATCTTAGAGAATTGTCTATTCTGAATGTTTCTACTCCATTCAGATTGTAAGCCTGATTGATGTCTTTGATTTAATGTGGTGCTTTCAAGACTTTTCAACATTGTAGTACAAATTAATCTTCCTCTCCTTTAGCTGACAGGCTTTGCTTTCCAGCCAGTGTAGATAGGCCCATAGGCACATTCTCTTCTTTTGTGACTGATGCTTGTTTGAAGATTTCTGTTCACATATCTTAGTTAACTTTAATTGTCACCTTGACACAATCTAGAGTTATATGAAAGGAAAGCCTTTATTGAGGAATCACCCAGATCAGATTGGCCAATGGGCATGACTGTGTGTGTGTGTGTGTGTGTGTGTGTGTGTGTGTGTGTTCATTGCCTATTGATTCAAAAGGGCATAGCCCACTATGGGCGGCACAATTCCCTAGGCATGTGGTCTTGGGCTGTATAAGGAAGCTAGTGGAGCATGAGCCTAGGAGTGTGCAAACAAGCATCACTCATCTATGATTTCTGCTTCACATTCCTGTCTAGACCTCCTCAGTGATGGTCTGTAACCTTTAAGTGTCAGTCAACAGACCTTTTTCTCCCCACATTGCTCTTGATCACAGACTTTTGTCACAGCATAGAATAGGACTTCCACAGTGTGAGTGCTGGGCATTGACTCAAGCTGTCAGGTTTGGTGCTAAGTGACTTTACCATTTCCCCCACCCCCAACAGCTGCCTGATCTTGGTGTCCTTTGCCCTTCCCCTCTGTTCTCTTTATAAATATTACTCATTCATTGCTCTTATCAAACACCCACATGTGCTCACTTCAAGGTCTCTTTCTTCATTGCTCCATCTATTTAATTTTATCTGAAGTTAATTCATTTTATGATTGTTGATTTGGTTGCCATCAAACACAATCTCTCTCCTTCCCTCCCTCTCCCTCTTCTCTTTTACCCCCGTCCCTTCCCACTTCTTCCCAGAACCTAGCATGTCCTATTTGAGGCCAGGTCTTCAATGGAGAACATGATTTTACTTGGTGGTTCCAAGTCTCAGAATCTCCCCATTCCACGATCTGTTCATCCATTCAGGTAGTATAAAGGAGATGGTGTCTGTGTGGTCCAAGGGTCACATGCTGTCATCCCCATGAAGTGACTGGTTTCTCTTCTTACCTCTGGCTTAAAAAGATAACCTGGCCCTGTTCCCACCCTTGCATCCATATCTTACAGAAGGAAGGACTCAGAACTCAGCAAGCCATGTTTGTGTTTCTTCTGTGCTCACAGCAGACACTGAACATCAGATGGATCCCCACAGCAGCACCTGCACCTGAACCAAGCCCAAGTGTTTTCCTCTGTCTCTGTCTCTCTCCCTCCCTCCATCCCTCCCTCCCTCCCTTTCTTAATTTTTCTTCCTTCCTTTCTTTAGTTTGAGTTTTTATTTAAATTAATCTGTTTACTTTACACCCTAGCCTCAGCTTCCTCTCCTTTATCTCCTCAGAAAAGGGGAGGCCTCCCATGGATGTCAATCTGCCTTAGCATATCAAGTTGCAGTAGGACTAGGTGCATCTTCTCCTGTTGTGGCTAGGCAAGGCAGCCCAGTAGGGGAAAGGGATCTGAAGGCAGGCAAAAGAGTCAGAGACAGCCCCTGTACTAGTTAGTTCATAGGAGCCCCACATGAAGACTGAGATACACAACTATTACATATGTGTAGGGGGCTAGGGTCCGTTCCAAGCATGTTCTCTGTTTGGTGGTTTAGCCTCTTTGAGTCCCTATGGGCCCGGGTCAGTTGATTCTATAGGTTTTCTTGTGATGTCCTTGATCTCTCTTGCTTTTTCAATCCTTCTTCCCCATCTTCTGTAGAATTCCCCAAGCTCTGCCTAATGTTTGGCTGTGGGTCACCTGTATCTGCTGGGTGAATCGTCTCAGATGACAGTTATGCTAGGCTACGGTCTGCAAGTATAGAGGGATATCATTAACAGTGTCAGGGGCAGGTTCTCTCTCATGGTATGGGTCTCAAGCTGGGACGGTCACTGGTTGGCCACTCCCTCTTCTGCTGCTTTTCTTATTTTTAAATTTCTTGGACATCCAGGGCTATACAGAGAAACCCTGTCTCAAAAAAAACAAAACAAAACAAAACAAAACCCAAACAAACAAACAAACAGCCAAGCATGATGGCACACGCCTTTAATTCCAGCACTCAGGAGGCAGAGTCAGGCAGATTTCTGAGTTTGAGGCCAGCCTGGTCTACAAAGTGAGTTCCAGAACAGCCAGGGCTATACAGAGAAACCCTGTCTTGAAAAACCAAAAAAAAACCAAACAAACAAACAAACAAACAAACAACCCCCCCCCCTTGGAACTGAAGAGTGAGGCAATTGTGGAGCTTTCTCAGTAACCTATGGCACTCCTCTCCAAGGCACTTGAGGACCTCAGAATTATACTGTCCACCACAGCTGAACTGCAGCCCCATGGTAGCCCACAGCATCCAGGGACCTGGGAGGTACCACTGTGGTTCTGAGAGCCTGACTCACAAGGAGACACCCAGGTATGTTCAGAAACACAGTGGGGACCCAACCCAGAACATTTTTTGAGTTTGAACTCTTTGACCTCAGTCAAGGTGACTGCAGCTCCTGCCTCCCCCTTTTTTTGAAGACCTTGCAGAAGGGGTGTGAGGGTGCACTGTCTTCTTCCTATCCTCTCTTGCTTCATGCTCTGGGGAGTTCTTGATGGCTGAAAATATACAGTTTGGAGCAAGGGGATGCAAGTGTTCTTTCTGCTAGCCTATAGGCGATCCTGCTAGGCTCCTCCTGGAACCTAGCAAAGGCTTATGTCAGATGGCCTGGCAGTGCATAAAAGGGATACTTCAGTTCTTCTCTCTCTCTCTCTCTCTCTCTCTCTCTCTCTCTCTCTCTCCCTCTCTCTTCTTCTATCTCCCCTTCTCCCTCCCCTTCTCCCTCCCTCTCCCTATCTCCCTCCCTCCCCCTCTCTCTCCATTTCTCTCTACTCTCATGTGTTCCTGGCTGGCTTATCTCTCCTTTCAGTCCTCCTCTGCCCTCCCCTTCTCTGCCCCCATGGCTCTGCTCCTGTCTCTTTGCCTCTACCCTTTCTCCATGATCTTACTCCCCTCTGTTCCCCCAAATAAACCTCCTTATACCAGGTCTGTAGTGTGGTGTTATTTTTTTTTCCTCAGGAGGCACCCCTTACGAGCACCGCGTTAGATTCCACAACACTCTCATAGTGTGGATACCCTCAGCCACAATCCCTCACCCCCAAGAAATCTATAAATGAGCACATCTCCACCCCAGGTCTGCCTCCCACCTGCAGTCACTCGCACTAGACTGCACCATAGGAGGGCTCCACAGATGGTATTGTCTCTCCCAGTACATCCCAGTGTGGAACTGACCATGTCAGAGGAAGGGGCTGAGACTCATATCAGCCATGCTCGCAAAATTCAGCATGCAAGGTAAGTTGGCCTTCCAACAAGAGGGCAGGCAGGAATAAAAGGTATCACAGGCTTTCGGTGAAGCCCTAGGCAATAACAGAAAGCCACGCTTCTGAATTACCTCCCCAAGGAAAATCTCAAAATTCAGTGTGCCTAGGGAGACAAGGCACAAAAACCAATGTTTCCTATTAGGATACTAATGGAAAAATGGTGGACTATTGAACAAGACGTTTGTGTGTGTGTGTGTGTGTGTGTGTGTGTGTGTGTGTGTGTGACAGGTAGCACACTGAGGGGAACGGTAACGTTTCTGCTTTGTTTTTAAAGACGTTTCCAAGGCTGGGGATTCAGCTCAGTGGTGGCATGCTTGCAGGCACGAGGCCCTGGGTTTGACCTTCAGCATTGTGCACGGAAGGCTATGGCACTCAGAGCAAGTAATCCCAGCACACGGTAAGTGGCAACCGAAGATGAGAGAGGGTCGTGGTCATCCTTCGCTACATTGTGGGCTCAGAGCCAGTGGTGAACTCCCATGATCCACCACCAGGAAGGTAGAGGCAGGAGAGGCTCAAGGTCATTTCTGGCTACTTTCTGAGTTTTCTAGATCAGTCTGGTTTACAGGAGACCGCCTCAAAAAAAAAAAAAAAGTTTTCTTGTCAAGATCCTGCTACCATGATCATATAGTTCATGCGAATGGTGTTCAAGTCACAGTAAGAAAAGTCAATCTCACTTAAAAGAATGATACTGTCTCCGAGAGGCTCCGCGAGCGGCCTGGGGAAGAATCGAAAAGAAGCTAATCTTTCCAAGAGTATTTAATTTCCAAGCTAATCTTTCCAAGATTTCAACTAGCAGAAGCCACGCTCCTCGCTAATAGGCTGTTGAGAAAGGCGCAGGCGCGTCACTTCCGGAAGGCAAGGTCCCGGCCGCTGCTCCGAGAGCGAGCGGTCTCTATGGCAACCAGCAGGCCCTGGCCCTGTTGCCAGGTTCCCAGCGGCCGTCTAGCCGGCCGCGCCTGCACAAAGACCGCGCGGTGACCGCGCAGCGCAGCGCCGCGACCCGGTCAAGCCAGCCCCGCGGGAATTGCCACCCCCGCCGCCGCAGCCCGGAAAGCAGTTCCGGCGGCCTCCGTGACGTACAGGCCGGGCGCGGCCTCGACCCTCGGGCCATCTTGGCAGCGGAGGGAGCAGCGGAGCGACAGGTACATCATACGCCACCCAGCCCGGGCCAGCCCAGGTGCCGCCGCCTTTGTTCACGCGCGGGTGGTCGTATGGCACCGGTGGGCAGTGCCTGCATCCGCAGCCCGCGCTCCGGCAGGTGCATCCTGCAAAGTCTGGCAGGTCCGCGTATCTCCTAAGGCCTTGGCAGGTCCAGCCTATGCATCCTACAAGAGCTGAGCAGATCCAGCTCGAGCATCCTTCAGGGCCTCGGCAGGTCCAGCCAGCGCCCCACACCTTTACCCTGCGAAGCTTGCAGAAAAGAACTGCGTCCAGGACAGGACCAGCGTCCTCAGGCTTGCTTCAGCATCCAAGGCCTTTCGCTCTGGTTCTCCAGGTACCTGTGGCTTGACTTTGGCCGCCAGCATGGTCCAACCTCGGACCTCCAAAACTGAAAGCCCAGCCTCTGCCCCTGGTGCCAGTGCTCAGATGGATGACGTAGTTGACACCCTGACCTCCCTGCGCCTTACCAACTCGGCGCTGAGGCGCGAGGCCTCCACACTGAGGGCGGAGAAGGCCAACCTCACCAACATGCTGGAGAGTGTGATGGCCGAGCTAACTCTGCTGCGCACCCGAGCGCGCATCCCTGGAGCTCTGCAGATTACACCACCTATCTCTGCCATCACCTCCAATGGGACCCGACCCATGACCACGCCACCCACCTCACTGCCTGAACCCTTCTCAGGAGACCCTGGACAGTTGGCAGGGTTCCTGATGCAGATGGACAGGTTCATGATCTTTCAAGCCTCCCGCTTCCCCGGTGAAGCCGAGAGAGTGGCCTTCCTGGTATCCCGTCTGACTGGGGAGGCCGAGAAGTGGGCCATCCCCCACATGCAACCAGACAGCCCTTTGCGAAACAATTACCAGGGGTTTCTGGCTGAGCTCCGCAGAACCTACAAGTCCCCGTTGAGGCACTCACGGCGAGCACAAATCCGGAAGACATCTGCGTCCAATAGAGCCGTGCGGGAGCGGGAGCGGGAACGCCAGATGTTGTGTCGCCAACTGGCCACAGTTGGCACAGGATCCTGCCCGGTGCATCCAGCCTCCAACGGGACCAATCCCGCACCAGCCTTGCCCTCTCGTGGCCGGAACCTTTAAGGACTTGCCACCACCCTGGTAGTCTGTGTCCACCCAGGTAGCTAGACTCCGTTGTTGAGGAGAATTGTCAATACAGTAGCATTGTCCTGTTTGAGACACCCTTCACGCCTCTCTGGGAGGCCATCCTGTCATCGGCATTGGTCGCCCATCCTGCTGTGCGGTGTTTGTTTTGTTAGCGTTACCTGCGACTCAGTGCATGCTTCCCCTTCTGTTGCTTGCAATCCCAGCTTCTCCAGCAATCACAACACAGCCCCTTGGGCATGTGCCTGCCCAGGAACCATTTAGGCTGACCACCTCTGCAAGCTCAGCTCATGGATACTCAGCTCCTGGAGCACTTCCTACTGGCGCCTTGAGAGTTCTCTTCCTGAGCGTTACAGATAGAAAGAAGCCAGCTCCGCCTGGCAGGTAGCTGATGTATACCTGAACCAGCCTGTCCATATCTGCATCCAAGGGATACTTTTCTCTCTTTGGGGGGAGCCTGCATTCCAGCGTACTCCACTGATGTTACTGAAAAGTCTCTTCCTTCATAGACATCCCACCAGCCTCTCTTGTTCGTGGGAGACTCTTCACACCTGCCCATGCCTGCCAGTGCTCTGGCATTAAGGAAATCCAGCATTCATCCGTCAAGTTAACTGTGGACCTGGGACCCTGGGCAGTTGTATCAGGCTCATGCCCCAGCTCTAGCAGACTGAGGGGGACCCTGGGACCCCCATTTGCTGCCTGGATTTCCTAGGAAAGGCTCACTGTTGTTCGCTCATTCCTGACTGTGTGGCTCCATACTGGGCCTTGTTACAGACTTCCCCGTTTTACCTGGTGCCATGTGGCTTTCACCTCAACCTTTCAGCCACCCACACCATCTCTAGGGGTCCAAGGAACCCACACAACATACCCTCTATGTTCTTGGGCCTAACTTCTAGCCTTCGTCTGCGAACGGAAGACCATCTAGGGTCCAGTTCCTCTGGGAGACACTGGACATCTTAAGTAGGGCGTTGTTGGCTTCTTGCTGCCCCAGTCTGAAGAACTGGCGAGGAGTGGCCAACTGCTTTGGTTCTCATGTGAACACACGTTCCAGTTCCGAGGAGCAGAGCCTCACAGGAGGATGACCTCACGATCAGACTCAGACTCAGCCAAGTCTCTGGACCATGACATCATCTGTCTTTTCAATGCCAAATGAACTGTGTTTACATACCCACCTGGCCCCTTGGGGGAGATGGGTGCCTCTCCTGGGTTTTCCTGCCCTCCTCTGCATGGACTTGGCTTGACCACAAGAAAACCAACAACAACACCAACAACAACACCGCCTCTGCACCCACGGAAAGACATCTCTCTCCTCTCGGGAGCCCAGAGGCTGGGGCCTAGAACCTGGTCTCTTCCAGAGACTTCCTCTGTCGTTGGGAAAAGTGACTGACTCCAACCAGCACAGCCACCTTTGCAAGACCAGGAGTCTTCCCTGCTCGCTGGGCTCCCAGCCCACAGCCACCTGCTTCTTGTTAACTCTGTTAGCCTAGCAGCCTCACTGAACAGCCAGGACACCCTGCTGGCACCATGGTGCTATAAGCAGGTGGAAGACTCCCGGGGCTCCAGTGAGAGTACTCACCTGTCCCCAGCAGCTGAGTCTCATGCATGACCTTCCGGTAGAGGGGTCCCCAGGTGAAGCTACAGATGCTCCAGAAAAAATGGGGGGGGGTGTATGTGGAGGCAGGTGACAACTGGAAGGTTTCTTTGTGGCCTTCCAAGTTGGTATCCAAGACCCACCCACCGGGGAGGCAGGTCACCTGCCCTGGCTCCTCGGACCAATGGGGACTGGCTGTATTTTCGTTAGGTTCTGCTTCAGAGCCCCGAGTAGATGCCGGAGCCCAAGTTGCCTGAGTCAGAGCCATTCAGGCTGCTTGTCTCCAGGTGCGGCTTCATTACCTTCCTCTGCATCTGGTCTGACCCACCTGGGCCGTTCCGCCTCAGTGGCTCCTTCCCTACCTCTGCTCTGGTAGTGTTGGCTTGAAGATGGTTTTGTTTCTTGATGCATGTATTTAGGACCATCTCAATAGCTCTCTGTGGCTTGGAGCCTGGAGCATGTGAGAGAGGGTTGAGGCTTTCCCTCTGCGTCGGACCTGGAAGAGCCACTTGGGATCGGTTGCTGAAGGGCCTACTGTGGCTCTCGTCGGGGCCATGCTTAGTCCCCAGCCAAGACAGTGAGGTGCAAGGCCCATGCAGCTCCAGTGGGAGACTGTGGTAACTGGCCTCGAAGCTGAGCAAGAGGGGGAGGGAGGCTTTGTACATATCTTAAGGTTCTAGTTGCTTGAGCTCAGAAGAGACCAGGGAGAGGGGAATGGGAGAGTTGGTGTATGAAGGAGTTGCGCCGCTCCACATTGATGGTCACAGCGGTAGTGTGCCTGCTCTCCAGACTCTGTGACACCCATCCGGTAGGCGGGGCTTCACTGTAATCAGCGTCTAATGGACAGGGGGACCTGGCATTTGGGTGACTTCCCAGCCCAGTGTTTACTGTGACCTTGGAATTATCTCCACGTCCCAAAGCATTCAGTGACTTTGAGGAAACAGCGAAGACCCAGCTCCTTACCCCCAGCTAAATACGTGACAGGGTGGGCCTGAGACTGGTGCCTGTCGCTGCAGAGGACAGAGCCACTACTGGATGTGCATGCCCTGGGCTTTAGCTTGCAGGGCAGTGAATGGCAGTGGAGAAGCTGGCATAGGCATAGCGTGACTTAGGGAGCAAGCCTGGGCTTAGCTGGAACACACTGGGGACAGGGTGTTGGGCAACAGATGCTCGGCTGTGTAGCCTGAGTGCTAAGACCAGCCTGTGGACCTTTGCCTTTGTCCGTTGGGAGCTTTGCTAGGACACCGTGAAATGAGGCTCAGGTTAGGGAGTAGGATCTGGAGCTCGGGCTAGCAGGCAAGTTTGCAGTGCCTGGGAAATCCTCACCTTTGGCATCTCTCTGGGACCTCATGTTGGACTTGGTGGCAGTTGGTGGAGCTAAAGAGAAGAGTCCCCACCCAGTGCCATCAACAGCTGGACTGGGGCTTCCCATTCTCCACAGCAGCAGACCAGGAATTCTGGGGGACCAGGAAGGGGAAAGGAAAATGGTAAAATTCAGTGTTTTGATGTTTCCTTCCTGTCCCTGGCCTCGACTTTCTTTGCCTCTTATACAGCCATGGTGCTGCCTGTGGACCCCCACTGTGTACATATGACAACACTGTTTCCGTGTGCCACCCACCTTACCCTGAGTGACTGTGAACGCTCCCCTCAGGCAGAGGAACAGTGTCAGATATTGACAGTGTGTCAGGTTCTCCTCTAAGGAAGGAACCAAAGTTAGTTCCTTGGGATAGATTCTCTAAGGTAGGATTATTGGATTAGTGAACACGGGGCCCTCTGAGACTTTTACTACCTACAGACAAAATGGTTTCCGGAAATTTCTGTGTCCATTGCACGGCCCCCAGCAAGGGGAAGTGTTCCTGGTTGAGGCTCTTCTCCCAGGCCCAAGCATTCCCTGACATGGCAAGGTCAGCTGCACCATGCTTTAGTTGCATCTTTCCATCCTAGTTCTTGTGAGTCGTTTTACACCAAGTGACTGCATTTCCTTTTTTGCAGACTGCGGCTGTCCTTTGCTCTACTGACGGGCCTGACCAGTTTGTAAGAGCTCCATATGTAATTAAAGATACTAACCTGGTGTGTGTCGTATCTGTTATAAGTGTCTCTGGATTTTTGCTTTGGGTGTGACTAAAGCTGGGGCACACAGGCAAGCAGAGCATGGCTCCGCCAGGCTACTGCCCAGGATGGGGTTGGGGGTGCGGATGGCTGGGGACACAGCAGCATCTTGGGGGATGTTGTGAAGTTATTTACACAAACATATATACTACAAGGCCTTGGGGCCCAGGTGTGGTAGAAGGGTCGATGTTACAGTGTTTAGACCTCAAGTAGTACTTATACTGTCTGGAGGGATGGTTCTGCCAGCTGTGCCTAGCCCAAAGCATGTCCTGTACAGAGTGGGTGCAGACCTAGAGCAGATGGTGTGATGGGTACCCATGTCACATAGCCCATCTACAGCAGCCATATTGCTCAGATCATCTTTCTAGCTCCAGGACTCCATTTCACATGTAGGCTCTTCAGCCCATGCAATGTCACAGTTTTCAAATGTCATTTAAGCCAGGAAAGGATACCAAGGACCTGTAAGCTCAAGTACTATATTTTAATGAAAGCTTAACTTTTCTAAACAAAACAATGGCCTAGCTTCCTCGTGGTGGGTTTCCATGAGATAGCAGGAGGCTCAGACTGCTCCTATCCCTAGTCTTTGTGACACTGTGGTGATCCTCTGATGAGATGAAGGGTACCTAGGCCAGCACCCCCATGACCATGTGTCTCATGGGGTCTCCTCTAGGCTCCTCCACTTGGCCATCACAGTGGACCCTCTGATTGTTTTGATTTCCCTCTTGTCTGTCCATGTTGTTCCCAAGGCAGCAGAAATTGTTTCAACCCACCTGTCTTCAGCCCCACACCTGCCCACTGCCCAGGTCTGACACTGACCAGTCGTTAGACCAGCCTAGGTCCTCTCCTGCCTCTCAGGCCTAGCCAGCCCATCTTGTTCTCGTTCCAAGGACACTGACACAGACTCAAGGTTACTGTTGGAACTCCCCCTGACCTGATTAGGCTTTTCCTGGCAGCCCCTCCCCCAGCCTTTCATCTGACAAATATTTTATGTTGCCACTGAACTTGGGACTTTTTCACAAAATGGTGCATCTCAAAGGCAGAGGCTCTGCCAACAGTGTCCCCCAGTGCCTGGCCTGCTCATGGCAGCTGTGATCATACTGCAGATGAAGATATGGCGGCTCTCTGGTCACATAGCCCATGCCAGAGCAGCTGTCTTCTAGCACTCTGGGGAAGCCTGCAATACCTCATGCTCGCTCTGTCCTGCTTTACAAGGTGGGATCATCTGTCCACACTCCTCTTGACCTACTTCATAGGTGAGGAGAACCGGCCTTGGGGAAGACAGGACATTGTCTTTGAAAATTACTTAAGATATATAACATTTCCTTCCCTGGACTGGCTACATGAATCAAACATTCACTTTCCTTTGCAAAGGTAACTTGTTTTCCATTTCCTTTATCACAGGCCATGCTGTAACAACCCTAGTAGCTAGTTTTTCTGGGAACACTTTCTCCCTTGTCAACAGGACCTGGCAGGGCTATGATGTTCCTCTCCCAATGCTACCTTGTGCTTTTCTTTACAGGGTCACATTCACTCAGTGTGGCAGTCCCTCTGTTCATATGGGGAGCACAGTTTCTCAGACTATCCACAGACCATAGCAACTCCAGTTTATGGTACCAGCATTCCCTAGACAGCAGGAGCCTCTTTTCCTGAATAGGTTCATCAGTAGCGATCAATGTGTTACTAAATACTGGTATCTCCAGTAGACAGAAAGTGTGCCCCCAAACTCAAATGTTAAAATCTGCACCCTAGGGGGCTGGAGAGGTGGCTCGGTGAATAAGAGCATTCTGTATTGCATTTACGTTGATCATAAGTAGGTATTAAATAAATACTAAGAGACTGCTCTAAAGATAGAAGTACCACAGAACCTTAGAGTCGGGAGGGGACAGAAGCCACAGACCTCATTTGGACTGGGTTTCCTTTCATATAGTCCCATGGAATTGAGCTTTCCTGGTAAACCAGCTACAAATAATCTATTTAGTAACTCAGGAGCTGTGGGTTACTGACCAGAGTGTCAGGGAAACAGTGCATGTGGGTTCAGGGAGGACGCCACCCACCTTTCACAGATAATGCTTTTCTGGATCAGGTCTGTTCACCAAAGTGTGAGGGTTGCCCTGCTAGGTAAGGTCGAAGTCTACCATTGACCGGATAGCCTTCTGAGGTTGGTGTAATATGGAGGACTCCCTTCATTAGCAGGGCTTTCCCTTACCTGACCTTGTCTGGGGAGGTCAGAAACCCCCACACTCCTCTACCTGCATAATGTCACATAGCCTTGGTTAAAATTACAGATTTAACTTCCTTTCTTCTTATAAGAACCCTTGTGCTAGCTCCTGAGAGCCCTGAAATAGGTCCTCATGCTAGTGAGGTATATTGGTACCTTAAGACAACGACTTTTGCCCATCCCTGTCCCCCAGAATATATAAGGCTTGATCTCCCTGCAGCTTTACAGGTGTTGTCATTACTGTACGTAGTACTCACAGGGCTTCCAAGCACCGATCATCAACTCTGTTCCATCTGCCCTCATGGACCGATATTGACCAGGGATCCCCAGGACCAGGGAGGGTCGCAGCTGCAGAGTGCAAGCAGCAAGATTCAGACTCAGCCTGAAGGACTGGCACCAACACAGAGGCCTGTGCAGCTGCTGGGGCTGTAGCCTTGAACTTGGGGGTGTATTCCAGTTAGGCAAAGCTATTAAAATAGTCTAGCCTTAAATCATAGTGACTTAGGCACAAGTGAATCATGTTTTCCAGCTAAGGGATGTTCTGGGTGCACCATTATGAAGATTTAGTTTTTAGTATGTGTATGCTGAGTGTGTGCTTGGGTATGTGTGTGCATCGCATGTGTGCAGTGTCCTCAGAGGCCAGGAGAGGGCTTTGGATACCCCAGAGCTGGACTTATGGGTGTTGGATCCTCTAAAAACTGGAGTTCCAGATGGTTGTGAGCCACCATTAAGTGCTGGGAATTGATCTTGGATCCACTGGAAGAGCGTTCAGTGTTCTTAACCACTGAGCTATCTCTCCAGCTACTGAATGCATTGTTTTTAGATTCTTATAGAACAGATTCTGTAGCATACACATTTTACTGTTGCTTAAAACATCACTTTAAAAAGATAATGAATTGACAACATATTGTTACATGGAGGTATATGGTTCCTGTTGCTATTCCTCTCCCATTGGTGATATATGTTGTTGTTGTTTTTTTTTCTTTAAAAAAATTAAATTGGAATTTACACACTGTGAAGTTCTCAGAACTGACATGCACAGTGTGTGTGAGACGACAAATATGTGCTCCCACATAGTGTGACCACAACTACAATATACAGTCTTTTTATCTCATCCAGAAAGCTCCATGTGCCTCCAGCCAGCCAACCTCTCCCCACCCTGCTTGGTAAGTGGCACCTTGATTGTTGCATTGGAGATTGGAGCTGAGGTCAGCATTGACCCTTCTCCTACTTCCTGTGCGTAGGATCTAAAAGCATGGATGGCAGTGTCTGGAAGTGCTCAGGTCGTGGCTTTGAATGCTCCATCCCACAGAGACATGCTATGGTGGTCTATCAGCCACCGTAATTATTTTTTTAATTTGACAATAATCTTTTTTAAAATACTATATTACAGATGTCTAATCTCTTTTCAAACAGTTTGTATTCATTTGTGAGAATTTCTTTTTTTTTAAGATTTATTTATTTTATTATATGTGAGTACACTGTAGCTGTCTTCAGACACACCAGAAGAGGGCGTCAGATCTCATTGTGGGTGCTGGGAATTGAACTCAGGACCTCTGGAAGAACAGTCATTGCTCTTAACCACTGAGCCATCTCTCCAGCCCTTCGTGAGAATTTCTTGCCATGCACAGTGAAACAGGATTGCATCCTTCCTGTTCCTTCGCTGTAAGCTCTCCCCCATATTCACCTAAGCATTCCTCTCCCAACTTCGTATCTGCTCTGGGTGGGCAGTGCCATTTGGTCAACCCAGAATGAAATTGCTATGACTACATCAGCTGCGGTCCAAGGGGGTACACACACACACACGCACGCGTGCACACACACACACACATGCATGCATGCACACATGTGTGTGTGCGCACTGCTGGGACTGCTGCTGGGACTAGCATCCCTGGTTGCAGCCAAAGGACCCTCAGCTCCCTATGATGTAACCTCGCTATCCCAGGGGCTGCACTAGTCCCAGCCCTTCACATTAGCAAGTATGAGTCATACATAGCAATGGGTTTCATTTTGTCTCCTAAACGTGTATAAAGGGCTTTGATTATAGTTCCATCCCCCACCAGGGGATGGGACTTCTCTCCCCAAATCAACTCCATTCTACCTTCTTGTATTCGTTCCTTTCTTTTTATCACCCAGTGCGTTTCATTGGGGTTGCTTACAGGAACATGGGTAAGGGGTCATCACAGGCTCAAGAGCATCTTACCAGTAGTAGCTAAACAACTGGAGAAAACATCCTCCCCTATTCAACCATTAACTTCCATTAGCTGATGCAGGGTCCTGGTGAGCCTTTTCTCTAATGTGCTGGGATGTCAGCGGCTCAAGATGTGGCTCTCTAGCAGCTCATTCCAGCTGCTGTGAATTCAGGAGCACAATGGTCACTTCATGCCTGGAAATAGTGTTTCAGAACAGTCCATTCTGGCTTTCCTGTTCTTCCCTCTCTCTCTTCTGGAATGTTCCCCATGCCTTGGGTGGGGTGATGGAGACATTGGATTTAGGACTCGCGTGCGATGACTGGTTGAGAGTGTCTGTGGCTGTGCCATTTTGTGTCTGCTCGGGTTTGTTCGTGTACCTCCACTCCATCCGCCTTGCTGCTCATGGCTCCATCCTCCTCCATCCGCCTTGCTGCTCATGGCCTCATCTGTGCTAAAGGAAGAAGAAGATGTCAGTCCCTTTGGCTCCAGGACCCCACAACAGTGGTTCTCAGCCTATGGGTCACAATCCCCACAGGGGTTGAGAAGGCTTAACTGATGCCATGACAGACTTCAAATTAGCAGTTAAGTAGACTAGACTTAAAAATTGGGCAAGACCAGGTGAGCCCAGGCAGGTCAATTTAATAGGAAAAACAAACAAACAAACAAACAAGCCCAAGCACTAGCATTCATGTCCAGGTAATGGAATGACCCAGCCACCTGGCCTGAGGCAAGAACAATGGGTCAGCAGCAGTTTCCAGACTCCTTCAGCTACTTCCTCAGCAACAGTTTCCAGACCTCCCCAGCAGGTTACCAACCCCCACATCCCAGTAATGGAAGAGATGGACCCAACAGATTAACATAGAGGTCACCTACCCCAGAATTCCCTAATGTGCTTTAAATCAGGCCTGCAAGCTCTCTTGGGTGTCTCTCTTGGTAATGGGAGACCCCAGCATGCTGGACTTCTGGAGAATAAAACACTCTGCGTTTACATCCTATTTGAGTCTGGGGTATCATTCTCTGGTGAATCATGGACCCTTACAGACTTACGTATCAGATATTTACATTATGATTCATAACAGTAGCCAAGTTACAGTTCTGAAAGAACAACAAAAGAATTTTATGGTTGTGGTTTACAACATGAGGAACTGTATTATAGGGTAACAGCATTAGGGAGGTTGAGAACCACTGCCCTATAACACATATCTTACTGACCAGAGCTCAACACCTGTTAGTAGTTCTTTATAGTTCTGGGATTACTAACTCACACAAGGAGAAATCCTTCACTTGGAAATGTACCAGTATCCCAGGACTGGGTCAACATGAAGAATACCAGCGTCCAGAAATTTCTCCAGAGCCCATCCCATACCCAGAAGTTTTGTCAATATCCAGGACAAAGAGATACTCTGATACCTTCTAGAGTATAGTTTTGTTATTTTCTACTTATATTTATTTATGTGTCTCTGTGTGTTTATGTGCACATGTGTACAAAGAGGCCAGAAGAGGCCATTGGGTCTCCTAAGATTTACAGGCAGTTGTGAGCTGCCTGGTTTGTGTGATGGGACTCGAACTTGGGTCCTCCGAAAGAGCAGGAAGAAGTCTTAACCCCTGAGCCATCGCTCTGCCCCCATACAGTACAGTTTTCAAATTCACTGTAGGTTCATGCCCCATCTCAACTGTGCCTTTTGGTATGGCATGAGGTGGGTTGACTTGGATTAGTTCCCGTGCAGAAGAGGGAGGGCCTGTGTCTTCAGCCTGGGTGACATCATCAAACTCAAGGACTGCATGCAGTCTGTGTCCCTCTTCATGCCCACATCATGTGGACTGGATCATCGCGACCACGCTGAAAGCTTTGCATTCTGGGCTACAGACCCAGTTTCTGGCTCTGTTGGGACTCTGGGTCTGCATTCTTCAATACAGCCAGTCACTGGAGGCATGTGGAGATTGGAATTTAATTTATTAAAATGAAGTAAAACTAAAGACTTAGCTCCCCGGGTACAAAGGGCGCATTTGAAACGCTCTCTAGAATACTTCTTTTTCTCAGAGTGCATCGCACAGTGCTGCTATTTTTAGGCTCTTTGCAGCCCCAGCTAAGTTTTAGACCGGTTCCATCAATTTCCACAAAAAAGTCTTTAGGGACCATGGCAGGGAAGACATTAAACAGAACAGTCATTTAGAATCAAGGCTTAAGTGAGACCCAGTCTTCGGCTAAATGAGTGCAGTATCTCTCATTTTGTTTAGGGCTTTAAATTCTGCCAGCGACATTTCATAGTTTTTAGTTAATAATCCCCTAAACCTTCTATAAATGGTTTCCTGAGGATTTTGTTTCTTGACTGTTATGGTAGATGGATTTTTCTTTTTTTAAAAAGTTTCTTCTGCAATAAAGTTTCTTCTTATTTGTTGCTCTTGTAGAAAATGAAAGCCAATTTAAAGAATATATTTAGTGTCTAAGGATACCCCAGGTTCTCTCCTTCTGAGCCCATGTGGGCTCAGGGATTGAACTCAGGTTGCCAGGCTTAGTGGCAAGTGCCTTTACCTACTGAGCCATCTTGCCTGCCCACCAGAGCTGTTCGTATTCACTTTTATTCTGTGACCTGTCCTAGTGTACTTGCTAGTTCTTGCACAATTCTTGGGTCCTTCAGGTTTTCTACATCTGAAGCTGTATTGTCTGAGTAAAGAGGGTTAGGAAGCTTACAGCAAGGTGCCCCTATAATTCCAGCATTCAGGAGGAGGAGGCAGGAGGAGTTCAAGGTCTTGCTCTAATGGGAGGGGGGCAAGAAGGAAGGAGAAGAGGGGAGGGGAGGGAAGGAGAGGAAGAGGAGCGTGGGGGAGGAGAGGGGAGAAGGGAAGGGGAAGGGGAGGGGAGGGGGAGAGGAAAGGAGAGAGATTTCTAGTGTTCTCTTGTGTCCTTCATTTCCTCTTCTTCCTGGGCTCCCAGGTCACTGCAGTGCAGTCATATGCGCTCCCCTCTCTGCCCACTCACCTGGCGTGGGACATGCTCAGTATCTTACCATAGGGTTGGTGTCAAAGGCGGTTGTTCTGTGTCCGATTCAGGGATTTCCATTCTGTCAGACTTCCCTCCTCGTTGAAGGTCTTTAAAACTTATTTTTAGTTGTGTTTTTTCTGAGACTGTCTGAATGGTTCTATTTTTCTCTTTCATTCCGTTAACACAGTGAGTTGAACTGAGTTTTGAGTGACAGGGGAGAGAAGCCTGAACAGTTGGAGTGAGTCTGACTTGGTGACAGAGCACCCTCCTTCCCACAGATCTCTACAATGGGTTCTCAAATGTGATTGGTTCATTGATGTTTGTGGGCTAGGGCTTTGCTGGCCTCCAAAGACAGCCAGAGCAGGTATCTGGTTTCAGTTTTCTGAGACAGCCTGGGTGAAGTTAAATAGGTTCTTTCTTCCTTTCACAGGTTGTTGAGTGACACTTTCCTGGGGGGAAACCTTTACTCTCCTCAGATAGTAAACCTATAGCAGGTTAAAGCAAGGATACCACCAGTCTAACTTGGTAAACTACTGACTTATTGGGGTTACTGATGGGATTGTAGGTGAAAGGTAACTTACAGGAGCAAGAGCCACCGAAAGAGAGATATATCATTAAAGCCCAGCCCAGCCCAGCCCAGCTGATAGATCATGAAAGCTGGAACCCTGGAACTCACTGCACAACTCTCAGGCAGCTCAGCATGCGCTCATATTCTTCTCAGCAGCCCTTACTGCTTATATGACCTGGGGGCAGGGGAGGGGGGAGGAGAGGTCTAGTGTATCTTGGTCAGCTTCAGGGACTTCCTGAGACTTGTAAGTTGTTGATTTCCTGAGTTTTCAGGAGCTTTGCTGTGGGATGGAATTCAGCAACTCAGAGAAAATGGTAACACAATGCTGGCATGTTCCTTATTTCTAGTGAGCAGCAAGTGGACTATGGAAAGAATTCATGTGTTATGGTGCCCAGTCCCAGGGAACACACCTTGACTTTGAGGATGGCTGCTAGCTGCCATGCTAACCCAGTCTTTAATGACAGTCTCTCTACCCCTGTCAACTGAAGGTGGTGCAGTCCAGTGAACCAGTTGCCTCTCTTTCAGGGGACCTGGGACTCACTGCTTTTTTAATCCATGGGGTCTCTGTGGCTCAAGAAAATGATGAGCTGGGAGCTGACAGAGTGTGGCGTTGTTGCTAGGTTAGGAGTGACAGTCTTGACTGACTGTCTATATCCTAAGCCTCCTCTGGCATTTTAAAAACAAGAAAAGAAGGGAAAATAACTCCTGCTATTCTTGATTCATACTGCTGTCACTTTTAAATATTTGCAAGTTGTCCCTCATCACTGTGGCTTTTCAAATATGTCCCTTGCTATTTATGCCCACTTGGTACTTTTTGTGAGCTTACCATTTCTTGACTTGTTCTATTTAGAGGTGTGACCCGTGCTTTCGGGTGAAAGAGAAACCTGTGTAATTATTGCAGGGTCTTCCACTGACCTAGAGAAAATGTGATGGTTTTCCTTCTTAGTTTTAATAAAACTACTTAAGTACCAAATAATCCATGCATAATACCTATTAAGCACCCAAGCAATGCCAAAAAGATACAGAGTGAAACATGTAAGTAGCTATTACTCCTTTGAACTTCGTGCTGGTTTGAAAATGATTTACTCCCACCAAAGCTTCTGGTGGATTTTGGTTGCTGGTGTCTCACGCATCCCTGCTGAGAGATGGCAGATTCTTTGGAGGCGATTAGAAGGGATTAATGGTGTTCTTTCAGGACCAGATTCGTGACCAGAGCTGGCTATCGAGGAGCAGTTCTGTTTCACACACACACACACACACACACACACACACACACACACACACACACACCTGTTTTTCCTTCCACCTTTACTTCTTACCTCTGGCACTATCCAGCATCCAGAGCCATGAGTCCAAATAATGCCCTTTCCTTTTAAATGACGCAGCCCCAAGTACTTTGTTATAGCAACAAGACAGACTCAAACACTCTGCAATATCATCGCTGGGATGTGACCACCGTTGGCACCTCTCAGCCCTTGTCCACACACCACACATGTGCACACACACACACACCACACAGGTGCACCCTGCTAAGATGACAGATACTTGGATGAGCGGGCCCGTGCTCACTCTTTTCTGAGAGGGACAGTGTTCTTAAACTGGTCCCATCTCAGCCTGAACCCTGAGGTTTGTGCATTCTTCCTAGATGATTCTTTCCTGTTTCTCCTTATGTGCGCTCTGTTTAACAGGCAGCCTGTCTGCCTCTGTGTTCTCAGCCTGGGTTCCTTCATCCCCTCACATGCCATGACTCCAGGGCCTTTCTGTGGTGGCTTCAGGGCGCCTCATCAGCTGAATGCACCCCTTTCTCACCTTGGAGGCTTACCACACTCTGGGCTCACTCCTCACCCCACCTGACTGACTGCAGTTCCTGACCCAGGTAATGAAGGTGACAGATGGCATTTTTAAAAAATATTTATTTTATTTACTATATGTTAAGTACGTTGTAGCTGTCTTCAGACACCCCAGAAGGGGGCATCAGATCTCATTATGGATGGTTGTGAGCCACCATATGGTTGCTGGGATTTGAACTCAGAACCTTTGAAAGAGCAGTCAATGTTCTTAACCACTGAGCCATCTCTCCAGCCTCTGACAGATGGCATTTTTATCCTAGATCACCTGCCTCTACTTCCGACATCTAGGAGACTTCAATAGAAGTTTTCCACTTCATGGAGATTTAAAAATCTGTCAGCATTAAAGTGTGTGTGTGTGTGTGTGTATGTGTGTGTGTGTGTGTGTGTGTGTTTTCTCTCAGGCTGTGCAGCCACCATATCTATTGTATCCTGACTCCTGATTTGGTCTGTTTTCTGTTTTTGTGGCCAAGACTTATGGGAGTATAACCATGATGCTTGTTTATTTTTTAAAGGATAAGCTACTGGTTTAAACCAGCATCCTGTCTTTTTTTCTTAGTCATTAACTTCTTGTTAAATCTCTATCCCAATCAGTCACAGCTCAGCAGTAAGGAAGAGCCACAGGCCAATGGTGCTGTGTCATCCAGTCCTCCACCCCACCCCACCCCTCAGCTCTCACCCCCATCTGTTACTAGGTACCGAGAGGCAATAGGACTCCAGGGCACTGCACCCAGAGGACAGCATGAGGCTCTGTCTTCTCTCTTGGCGATTGCCTTACATGGATAAAACAAGAGACTGCCATAGCGTCTGTCGCAGTGCTCATAGGGAGCACGGAGTTCAAGGGACCTGAGAGGTCACTGGAGAAGCAAACAAGAAAAGTACCAGAGCCTGGGCCAAGTCAGGGAAGGTGCTTCCAGAAGATTGCTTTATCATTGTTTAAAAAGATTACTGGAGGGGGCAAGCCAGATGGCTCAATGGGTAAAGACACCAGACAACAAGTCTATGACTTGAGTTCTGTCCCTGGAGCCCATGGGATAGGAAGAGAACTGACCTGTGAAAGATGGCCTCTGACCTCCACATGTGTGCGATGGTATGCACATGAAAAGCACCTATGCACATTAATTAATTAATAGTCAATGTAAAAATGAAAAACTATAGTTTACTCTTTAGCTTTATGTGCACATGGCACAATCACAACTTAACTCTCTTTCAGGCAGGCGCCTGAACTATGGGCCCGGGCCATGGAATGTTCCAGGCTAGTTGCAGAATCTTTCTAGCATCTTTCAAGCTTTTGTTCCAAACCCTGAGTTCGGGTAGAGATGTCGTCTCACCTTACCAGAGCTGCATGACTCAGAAGACATGGGAGGAAGAAGTGAGTGGCTCACTCAGAAAAGGCTCCTGGGGTGTCATGGGGAGGGCTTGAGAGCAGCCATCCGTGACCATCACCCAGCAGAGCTCCAGCAAAGTGGATCTCAGACCTGGGCTCCATGTTGTCTGTGTGATTTGGTGACACCAGCATCCCAGTGAAAGCGGGGGGGGGGGGGGCATGGCTGGATGGACTTGGAAATCTCTTAGAAGCATCAAAGAGAAAACAGGTATCAAGTAAAATCTGAGTCAAGAGTGAAGTTCAGGGTGGTGAAGTCTACTGCCTGGGCTCCTTTCTCCCCAAGAGCAACTGCTCTGGAAGGAGCCGATGACAGACACGACTGCAAGCTTCTCCATCCAACATTTAGGGTGGACTCCAGTTAAGTAGTTAACTCATGGGTACTAAAGTGGCTTTCCTGTTCCATAGCTCGGCTCAAGGTGGTGCTAACATCCCCTGGGGGCAGATCAAACCAGCCTTGAATGCTGGTGTCCCAGCACACCTGGAGAAGTATAAAAGTTCTCCCTGGAGGAAGATAAAGCCATCTGAGCCTTGAAGTACTTCCTTGAAGACTTCTTAAAATACAACATCCAATCCATGGCCACAGATAATCAACAGAGAAGAGAATAAGTTGGTAAGAAGAAGTCCAGAGGCAGCATAAACAACCCTCAGATGTGGAGACTGTGGAACAGGATGAGGCACAGTCTTCAAGCTGGTTTTGGTGCTAAAAGTAAACTTAGAGATGTCGGTGTTGGGGCAGGGCTGGAGAGATGACCCTGCGGTGAAGAGCACTTACTGCTCTTCCATATCTGTGGCTCACAACCACTCGTAAATCCACTTCCTGTGGATCTGACACCCTCTTCTGGTCTGTGGGCATGCATGCATGTGGTGCACATGAACTTACACGGGCGCACACACGCACATAGAAAATTCTCTAAAGAAAACCACAAAAGGCTGTTAAAGGCCGGTGATATGGCTCAGCCAGTAAAGGGCTTGCTGTAGCAAACTTGACAATCTGTGTTCCACCACCAGCACCCAGAGTCCTAAAAATGATCCTCTGACCTACACACACACACACACACACACACACACGCTATAGCAGGCACATGTACACACACACACACATTAATGTGTATATAATTATACACATACATATGTAGAGAAGTTGAATAGACAAGTCAACAGGCACGTTGGAAGAAATTAAATTTGACTGCGACACCAACAACCAATAATAAGAAATCGGGACAGACTTAACAGTGCTAGGTCTCAAGGAAACCCAGGACAAGCCTCACCCAGTACCTGTGGCTCCTCTCAGCACTTCTTGCCCGCTCCCTACCCTAAACCTCTCCCATCCAGTGCCTGGGCTCCCATCCTCCAGCTTCTCAGATTCCTATATAACTTAGCCGTTTTGACTACTCTCTTGGCTCCTGGCTCCTCTCGCTCTCCCCCTTCCCCTCGCCCTCTCATGGCTGTTTCAATCTGCTGGTCATGTTCAGTCTGGATCCTTCCAGATGCCTCGGGCTGCGCGCTCTCTCTCTCTCATAGCTACAATAAACATTCTGCTCAACCTAAGAGCGATTATGTCCTCAACTGTTCATTTAAACAGCAGAAGGGGGAGCTGGACAAACATACACAGAGTGGAATGGAAGGACGGAGAAAGAAGAGAGGGCTCTAGAAGAGGGCAAGGGAGCGACAGGAGGAGAAGGCAGACTGAAGTGACCATCGTTGGGGGTTTTCTGTTGATATAGACAGATGAATACTATTGGGTTCTCATAGATCAACTGAAGTGGGACATTGTGAAGGTTTGAATATGCTTAGCCCAGGGAGTGGCGATATTAGGAGGTGTGACCTTGTTGTGGTGGGTGTGGCCTTGTTAGAGTAGGTGTGGCCTTGTTGGAGGAAGTGCGTCACTGTGGGGGGTGGGCTCTGAGGTCCTATGCTCAAGCTCTGCTTAGTGCAGGAGAGACCCTCCTGGCTGCATTTGAATCCAGATACAGAACTCTCAGCTTCCTCTCCAGCACCAAGTCTGCCTGCACACTGCCCTGTTTCCCACTGCGATGATAATGGACAGAACCTCTGAAACTGTAAGCCAGCCCCAATTAAATGCTTTATGTATAAACGTTGCCTTGGTCATGGTGTCTCTTCACAGTCACAAAACCCGGAACTAAGACAGACATTTTCTCGGGAGATGAGAATAAGTGACTGTTCACCCAGTCAGCACAGATCAAGGACACCACCCGTGTTGTCCTGGATGATGAACCTCTGAGTGTTTGGGGGTTACTTAAGGAACACTGGTAACTCAGGGGTGGCTATATCACCAGTAAGTCCTCTCCAGAAATTGCTTATTGTTTTTAAAACCTTGGGGAGGCCCTTCTGAACCCCGTAAGCTGCTAAGCCTGAGCCTTGTAAGTAAGGCTTCTTGAACCTCCCTCCATCTTTCCAGGAGAGCTGGTTCTGTCTGCTCACCTAGAAAGGGAGTCTGTCCATCTTGGAGACAGGGCTTCCATATAACAAGTCCCTAAATGAGAAAGCTGCAGGCTCCAGTGACCGGTAAACACCCGATGCTGGTGCTGCGTTCACACATGCCCGCCAGTTAGGCACAGAGGCTGTGCACTCACTGAGCCACGTGCCAAAAGGAAACCCAGTGTTCTTTGGAATTTTCCACATGGCCCTTAATCAGAAACATCCTTATGACTTTCCAAAGACCTGTCCAACCTGAACAAAGAGCATGATGTTGTGTGACTTTGGACCCGCGTTTCTATGTCACTACCCCCTTCCCAGGGGACCTTGGAAGAAATGCCTTGTTGGGGCTCAGTGGTGAAGAGCAACAGCTGCTCTTTCAGAGGACCCAGGTTCAGTTCCCAGCACCTATATGGTGGTTCACAAGCTTTGTAACTCCAGATCCAGGGGATCCAGTGCCCTCTCCTGGTCTCCTGGGCCACCCGGCATGTATGCCATACATACACATATATGCATGCAGAAACTTCCACAGAAAAATATTTTAAAGAGAAGAAAAAAACAGAAATGCCCTTTTGCTTTTGCTTTTCCTGGGCGGGCTGGAGTTTTGCTCCTTACTCTGTCATGTTGCCGACACCATTAATGTTTTGCTTGGAGGCAGCACCTCTCACTCTGTGGCTTCCTTGAACTGAGTCTCGCCGTAAAACTAACAGCTTCAATCAAGAGGAAGAAACTCCCGGCATTAAAAAGTCCAAGCACGACCCATAAGAGACTCTCACTGAGAAGCACCATGGGCTGATGACAGCAACGATAGACCTTCCATGTACACAGGAGGACAGACTAGAGGGATGCTGATGGGGTAAGGAGCTACCGACAGCTGTCTTTGCAGATGACACAGATAAAACAGAAGTACCGGAAGCTAAGCACAATGGGAGAACTGAAACCTCGACTCTAAAGTTACAGAACTTAAAAATAATAACGGTAAGACTCGGTTTGGCTACCCGCTCCTCTCCACTGGAGGGAAGATGCAGCCAGCATGTAAATGCGTCTCTCAACTAAGATTGACAGGTCCCTCCTCTGGCCCCCACAAGCTCAGTGTTCTACATCCTACACATCCTACATATTAGATTTCAAGGTTCAGAGTCCCATCGTGAGGATGAGCATAGGCTGTGAGGAGCTCAGCGGTGAGGATGTCCACACAAGATTTGACTTTTGAATATGCTTGGTTTATTCACACAAACGTTCCTGATGATAACACACCTCTAATATAAAAGGTGGACTGACATCTCAGCAAGCAGAGGGAACAGTTGGTTGGACAGAATATGCTGCTACCGGGTTCCACTGGGGATGACTTGGAAGCTTGCAGGATGGACCTCCGTCTGCCATAAACTCCTTCAGCTCTGGCAGGCTGGGAGGATGGCACTGATCCGAGGGCCTTGAAAAAGCATTGGCTCGTAGCTAGCGCTGAGCGCTGAGGAGTGGTGGGCATGTGTAAACCTGTCGCCAGTGCCAGAAGTTCAACAGTCACGGAAGCCAAAGCCACACACAGAATCTCCTGTCACTTCACTGATCATCACGGAGGCTTGAGAAGCCATGTCGTAGAAACATGGCAGTGCGATCCCAGAGATTATCCCCCAAGTTCCAACGTTTGTATCTGGTCTTTAGTGGTAGCTTTGTGCTATCAGGGCTCTCAGCTTGGGGCCGGTTCACTACCACATCAACACCATCTTGGGGGTAGTTCATTAGCATATTATTAGTATACCATTAACATACATTAGCATATCAGGGCCTGTCCTGGGCTTGTTTCTGAGGCCTGAGAGCTAGCTGGTGGCAAGCTCCTATTTTACAGATATCACATTATTCCAAGTCACACAAAATAGTCTCACTTATGTTCCTAACACAACATATGCACCAAAGGTCTAGGATATATTGAAAATCACATGTGGAACCTAAAGAGATGGCTCAGCAGTGAAGAACTTGCTTCTCTTGCAGAGGACCTAAGCTTGGTTCCCAGCTCCCTTGTCAGGTGATTTACAACCAGCTGTAACTCCAGCTCATGGGGAATCTAATGCCCTCTTGTGACCATTTCAGGCACTGCACTCATATGCGCTGTCCCCTTCTCCATATACACATGGTATATATATATATATATATATATATATATATATATATATATATATATATCATATGCCATGCTGAGAACCAAGAAAATATCAAGTAAAAAGGAACATCAATAGGCACAAACATCAAGACAACACGGATACTGGAAGTATCTGGCAAGGACTGCGCAGTCGCTGTGGTAACCTACCCCTGTGATTACAAGAAAACAGAAGACTCCCACAAATAAATAGATGTTGTAAAGAAGAGTCAGGTGGAATCATAGACCAGGAGTGAGAATCAGAAGAAAAAGTTACTGGTTGGTCTCAGCAACAGAGTGCAGGGTCTGGGGAAGCACCCAGTAGACAGACACAGGAACTCAATCCCCACAGACACACAGACTCAGTCCCCCACAGTCTGCACATGGAGACAAAAACTATTAAAAGCCGAACCTCGGGCCAGGATGGTGGTACAGGCCTTTAATCTTAGCACTTGGGAGGCAGAGGCAGGCAGTTCTATTTGAGTTTAAGACCAGCCTGGTCTACATTGTGAGTTCCAGGACAGTCAGGGATACATAGTGGGACCCATCTTTAAAAAAAAAAAAAAGCACTGCTCCTCAAGGGCCTATGAAAATACAACAACAGATCCAGCATTCCTTCTACTAGGAACTTAGGAGAAGAGAGAGTATGTGAGTTGAAATAAGGATTTGACCTTGGAACGATGACTAAGATAAATCTTCCTTTAGAAAACTGTGAAAAAATACATATGGAAACTTCCCAGATTTGATGAAAGACAAACACCTACAGATATATAAGCCCAAAGAAATATATACCAAGACACATTAGACAGAGTTTAAATATCTGAAAACTAAAGATGGGTGTAGGGGGGGGGTGGGGGGAGGTGGGGGGAGGTGGGGGCATCTCAAAGGCAGCAAGAAAATAATGGCACACGTAGGGGACAAAGCCAGAAAGAGCAGATCCTCCTGGGAGCTGAGTAGTCCAGCACTGAGATTCTCGACAGTATTGACAGTCAGGAATTCTATACCTAGCAAAAGTATCCAATAGGAATAAAGGGGCAATGCGGCCATTCTCAAGTGAAGGAAGATGAACAGAATTGTAGTCAATGGACCCTGAAGTGGATCAGCAGGACAGGAGAACCTCAGTAGCCTCCGATGCTGAGTAAATGTGGGGAATGAGACTTTTCTTGACTGCCTTTAAAATGTGTCCAGGGATAAATTAAAACCTTTCCCACTGCCCATGTGGTTCTTGATGTATACAGATGTATTTAGGACAGTTATATTCTAAATGGAAGTGTGGAGCAAATGAAAGGGGGGTATGGGTCCCTATTTTATTCTAAAAGGTGAATGGACAACAATGAGGTTGATAGGTAAAATCCACAGTATGTACTTTAAACCTCTGCTCGACAAGGTAAGTGCAAATCTCCATCAGGCAGATCAAACCTGTTTCTAAGAAGGAATACTCAAGGGTCTCCCAGATGCAGGGAGGATAAAACAGAGTAACAAAACGGCAGATCAGGAAAGTTAAATCGGCAAACAAAGGCTCCCAAAGGCAACAGTGTTATCAGGTACAGCTCAGAGGCGCCTTCTTAAATGTCCACTGGCAAAGTAGGTTGGAAAAAAGACCTAATTCTGCACTGCAGTAGGAGAGTCAGGTAGAAGGAGGTCAGTATGCTCAGGTGGGACATAATGGGAGAAATTAGAGGGTGAAGACACTACAGATAGAATGCCTAGAGCCCAGAGATGAGCCTGCATAGTAGAAGAGCTTTGTAGCAAAGACAAGGGTGGATGTGGAAATCCAGGAAAGAATCGCCATCTTGGCAGCACTAACACCTTGCGGGAGTGGTGGCCATGATGATGAGCCTTGGAGATGGTGCCTGCAGTGTGTAAAGGCTCGCTGCCAAGCCTGAGAGCCCGAGTTTGTGCCTGGAACTCACATGGTGGGAAGAGACAAACTGAGTCCTGCAAGGTGTCCTCTGAACTTCACACACATGCATGATTTCCCTCTCCCCTCGCCTAGGTACACCCCCTATAACTCCTCATAGTACCAGAAACGCTTGCCATTTAAGCCTGACAACCGAGGTGGTGTGTATCTGTAACCACGGCATTCCTCAGGGAGATAGGAAGGTGGAGACAGGAGAGTTGCCTAGAAGTGGGGTAGGAAGCACAGAAGAAACAACAAAGTACTGGATCTTGAGACTCCCCCCTCCCATGCATGCTCCCATATAGACAGATACATAGTCTTTAAAACATAGCAAAACTTACTCCCTTCCAGTCTGTGTTAGTCAGCTTTCAGTTACTGTAACAAAAGACCTGAGTTAGCCAACTTAAGGAGAGGAAAAGGTCTGTCTGTGCTCATGGTTTCGGGAACTTCCACAAGTTGTTGTGTTGATTCCATTGATTTTGGTTTGTTGTCTCAGAGACAACATGGCTTCCTGGAAATAAAGTGGGAGGTTGATCACTTTGCTGCAGGAAGTGAAAGAGACAGGAAGGAAAGCAGTCTGGTGTGTCACACCACCTTCTAGGACACATCTCCAGGGACCCAAGGCCCTTCACTGACCCCAATTCTTAAAGCTCCATGTTCTTCCATAGCTGACACCCCCACCTAACCTCACCAACACTGTAGGAGGCAGAGACCAAAATGGGTTATACTGGACTGGATCAACATGCCATCAGGGCTGGAGGGTGTAATCCACTCCCTGCCTTTTCTAGTCCCCAGTGCCTCCCAACATCCCTTAGCCTGTGGCTTGTCTCATCTTCAAGTGATTACCTCAAGCTTGGCCTCACCATCACATTCTCCTCTTGCACTGCCAAATCCCCTTCTCTACTTCAAGGACCTTTGTGATGACATCACCAGTCACCAGACAGCACAGGTCATCTCCTCACCTCCAGAGGCTCAGCTTCCTGCAAGGTCTTCTGTCCTGTAACATTCGAAGGTTCCTGGAATGAGGTCCTGGGTTTCCTCAAAGGCTGTCACTCAGCCTAGCACATCGTCTCTCTGGCTTTGCAGGATCTTCAGGGTCCACAGCTCTCTCTTCATCACCAATATCCCCAGTGGTTTCTCCACGCTTGGGTCACACAAGCCAGGGACAGGAGCACTTTGATGCAGAGAGTACGTAAGTACTAAGAGGTGTCTTCATGAGGGAGCAGCCATCCATGCAACCAACACGGGCTCACAAAGGTCTAGCCTGCGTGGGCATCTGGGGTTACCCAGGTGCCAGGCAGGCTCTGGCTCCAAGCCTTACAGCTGTTAGGAAGCCTTGTCTCAAGCCCTGGGCTCCATCTGGCTGTCACTGAGGTGTGCATGAGGCCAGCTCCCGTGCTGAGAGACTGGTCTCCAGGGAAACAGGCTCAGACAAGTCAACTCTCATCCACTAGGACTTTTCAGAGAATTAATTTCTAATTTCATTAATTTCTCACATTCTCCTGCCCCCTCCGTTTCATTAATTTATAAGCTCATCTTTATTATTTGATTTCCTCTGGTATTTTTGCTTCTTGTAGTTCTTTTAGGTGTGTGAACTGGATGCTTAGTTCATTAAGTTTCAGCCTCCGTTATTTCTTAATATTCATGGCTCGGGCGTTCTCGGCGCTGCCTGCCTCCCACATGCTTGGAAGCTCTTGTTTCTATTTCCCACTCAAGACAAAATATCTTCTCATTTGCATGGCTTTCTGTTCTGTGACCTGTAGATTATTGAAATGAGCATTTTTAATTCATAGCTATCTTTTCCCTGATTCTTGAACCTAATTACCTTGCACTGGCTGCTTACACGTGACATCCTTTGAAGTTTATTACGAGTTCTTTTATGGCCAAAATATGGCCAAATTTTGAAAAGGTTCCACGTGTGCCCGAGGATAATGAGCAGTCGGCTGCCATGTGTGGGGTTCTCACGCCCCAATTAGGCCCCGAGTCTCCTGCATCCACCATTGCTGTCAGTCTGCTTCCTGTGGCCCTTATGAGACCTGGCACTGGGATCCGGGGCAGAGACAGGATCTTTTGGCACAGAAACAATAGAAACAAGGCGAAGCCAAATGTTGTGAACAAGACTAGCAGTGCTCTTTAATTAGGGCTTCAGCTTGCAAGCAGAAGGGAGCCAAAGCTGGCCAAGAAGGGGACCAAGCAGCTTACAATAAAAAAGGGGGTGAAGGAGGGGCTGGCTTTTACTGACTCTAAAACTAGGGTGGGCTACAGTCTGGTCATTTTATGTCAGCTGTGGGAATTTTCCTAAGCTGTTTACCCCGTTGAGAGTGCAGGCATCCAGTCGGGCAGTGGTGTCTCACACCTTTAATTCCAGCACTTGGGAGGCAGAGGCAGGGAGATTTGTGAGTTCGAGGCCAGCCCGGTCTACAGAGTGAGTTCCAGGACAGCCAAGGCTATACAGAGAAACCCTGTCTTGAAAAATAAAAATAAAAATAAAAATAAAAATAAAAATAAAATATAAAAAGAAAGAAAAATAAAGAGAGTGCAAGCATCCAATTTTGAGGTTTGCAGGCAAAGGGGTCAGTGACCTAGCCCAGGAACTTCCGAGTGCCACTTGAGGTTGGTGCCATCATCCCAACCAAACTCCTGGGCATAATGTGCTCTTTCTTCTGGGCCTTGCCGTGCTCCTTGAGGAGTGTAGGTGCTAGAGCCAATGAGAGCACATGGTGGGAGCAACATATGTGTGCACCAGCAAGAACATGGGCCAAGTTAACCCTGAACGACAGTTCTGAGCAAAGCATTTCTCAAATACTAAATGTATTCGCCACTTTCCCGCTTGCTGTGAGGAAATAGCCCAATCAAGACACATGCTCCACTATGTTCATAGCAGCCTTATTTATAATAGCCAGAAGCTGGAAAGAACCCAGATGTCCCTCAACAGAGGAATGGATACAGAAAATGTGGTACATTTACACAATGGAGTACTGCTCAGCTATTAAAAACAATGAATTTATGAAATTCTTGAGCAAATGGATGTATCTGGAGGATATCATCCTGAGTGAGGTAACCCAATCACAAAAGAAGTCACTTAATATGCACTCACTGATAAGCGGATATTAGCCCAGAAACCTAGAATACCCAAGATACAATTTCCAAAACACAAGAAAATCAACAAAGCAACTTAATGGAGTCGGTTGGTTGTTTGTCTGTACTTGACACAAACTAGAGTCGCTAGGGACAAAAGTCCCTCAATTGAGAAGCCGCCCCCATTAGATCGGCTTGTGTGTCTGTGAGGCATCGTCTTAATTTATGGTTTACATGAGCGACACCAGCTCACTATGGGTGGTGTCACCCCTGGACTGGGTTGTGTTAGAAAGCCAGCTGAGCATGTCATGGGAAGAAAGCTGACAAGCCATACTCCTTCATGGTCTCAGCTTCAGTTCCTGCCTCTGAGTTCCCGCCCTGACTTCCCTCAGTGATAGGCTACAAGACGTAAGCTGAAATAAACTTGAGTTGCTTTCTGTCAGTGTTTTATCACAGCGATAGAAAGCCAACTAGGTCATGGTCCTGCCGTGTCCAGAAGACACTTAAGCCTGGTCCTCTGGTACTTACAATATTTCCACTTCTCCATCATGTCCCTCTTTTTCTTATACAGGTGAAGGGTATTCAATCGAAAAGGCACACTTAGGTTGACACACGTATGGTCTGGTGTGTGGCTTACTTCTTTTGTAAACTTTTGAGGATAATGCTGCTGTGAGTATCTGTGTGGAGGCTGCCTGCAGTTATGGTTGTGTACTGTATACCGACTACATGTTTAACCCTTGTCAGGGCTGCACTGTTTCCCCAGGAAGTATCATGAACCTTCTTCCAAGTAATACATGGACATGCCTTTTCTCCAACTCTTCTTGTTGTTTTCAAGATGTTGCCCACGCTCATGTTGAGGAGACTTGATGCCAGGTAAAGCAGAGACATGGCCTGTGAGAGGCAATTAACTTGCAATTACGGGGGCACCATGTTTGCCATGTGATCAGCACCCACAGTAAAGGGCTTGACAACAGAGGGTAGAACGCTTTTGATCTGCAGCCCTCCCACTGGGAGAGGACATGGCATGTCACCCCTGGTATCGGGAGCACAGAGTAATCTCACCAGTGCCCAATTCCGCTGGTGGGAAGCAAAATGCTGTGCTTTGTAGATCAGATGAGCTACGGTCACAAAGGCTCTGCTAGAAAATGCCTTGCAAGAAACTAATGAGTTGAAGGCTTCGTCCCCAGTGTGATGGGATCAGAGTGGGGACTCGCGGAAGTGACCTAGTCTTGAGGCTTCTGCCCGCACCACCAGATTCATCTACTGATGGCTTCAGACTTTGTTGACACTACTGGAATGTGATGGAAATTAGCAAGAGGACCCTACTTGAACATCTGGCCACTGCAGATATGCTTGGTAGATGGATATTGTCAGGGGGTGGGGGAAACGCTTATCATCTCCGCTCTGCTTTCTAGCCACCATGAGATGCTCACCTCTGTGTACTGCCCATCTCTACCTCACCATATTCCCAAAGAGACTGGGCCAAGGGACCATGGGCCAAAGCCTCTACCACAAGCCAAATGAAATCCTGCCTCCCTGAGACTCTTCCTATCGGGTATGTCACTGTGGTGAAAGTCTGGCCAACGTGGAGACCGGTAATCAAAGGAAGCAGGTGTTGGTGGGGCTTCTCTGATGGTGCCCCTCGGAGCCAGTTTGCAGGTAGATGTGGAAAGATTTAGAGAAGCAGGGTAGAGATATCCTACAGGGCTGTATCCAGAGCTCCTAAGGGTGACGCCCGAGCTGCAGAGGAAACCCCAGGATGTTAGTGATATCAGGTACATGGGATATTGGCTGAGGATATTGGCACAGCAGCATGTAGAGCCAACCCAGTATATGTCTATGCTGTAGATGGAAGGCTGTGGGGACAGGGCTGCCCAAGCTTGTCAGAGCTCACATACCATCACCACCACCACACAGCCCTATGGAGCACAAGGACGCCATATCTGCTCTGCTGGGTTTCAGACATTCTCTGCCCTCCTTTGAATGGCCCACTCCCTGCTTTTGGGATGGGAAGGTTACTCGACGCCCTTGTATTTGACACAGCTAAGAGATTGCTTTGAGTCTCAGAGGACACTTTGATTCTGCTGTTTGAAGGATTTCAGAGCTGTTAATCCTCTGGGGATTCTGGACGACGGCGGATTAAGTTCCTTTTGTGATAGGAAATGGACATGGGCCTTTGAGGGCTAGGGCAGGACATTGTGATTTGAGGGTGAAGTGTCCCCACCAAGGTTGGAGTGTTGAAGGCAGCTGTGTTCAGAGAGGGGGGCTTCCAGGAAGCAGCTGAATCCTGAGGGCCTGTCTCAATGGATCAATCTTGATAGAATCTGTACTCTATGCCAAGTGTTGGGTAGCTATGAGAACTAGGACTGTGGTGGCTTGGATAAGAATGGCTCTGGGACTGGAGAGATGGCTCAGCAGTTAAGAGCACTGACTGCTCTACCGAAGGTCCTGAGTTCAAATCCCAGCAACCACACAATGACTCACAAACATCTGTAATGAGATTGAATGCCCTCTTCTGGTGTGTCTAAAAGAAACTACAGTATATTTATATATAATAAATAAATCCTTTTAAAAAGTCTTTTAAAAAAAAGGCTCTTGTAGCTACTTATATTTGAATGCTTAGTCTCCGGGAAATGGCATTATTTGAAAGGATTAGAAGGATTAGGAGGCATGGCTTTGTTGGAGAGAGTGAGCAACTGAGGGACTGGCTTTGAGGGTTTGAAAGTCATGAAAAGTCCAGTGTCTGTCTCTCTACTACTTCTTCAATACCATAATGATAATGAAACCTTTGAAGCTCTAAGTGTGCCCCTGATCAAATGCTTACTTCTACAAGAGTTGGCTCGGTCATGGTGTTGCCTCACAGCAATAGAACAGTGACAAGGACAGAGGCCTAGGTCACTGCTCTGGACAAACATACTTGTCCCAAGCCCCTCCCCTTCTTCCTGTGCCCATCAGCCAATCACGTTTGCCCTGGTACACCCTCTCCACCATGAGGTTCTGTTTCACTATAGGCCACAGGAGGCAACACAAGCATTTCCTCCTTTAAGTGTTCCTCTTGGCAGCTTGTCACAGCAACACAAGTCTGGATAACATGGAGATACTGGTGACAGCACTGCAAATGGGCCCAGACACTACCCATTGGGTACATATTTTTCATGGCCACCATTCTTTTTAAAAAGTACACTTCTCCTCCTCCTCTTTTGCTTCTGCTTCATCAATATCATCATTATCGTTATCATATGTGTGCATTTGCATGTGTATGTATGTATGTATGTGTGAGAGAGAGAGTACACATGCACATTGTGCATATATGTGCTTGTTCATGAGTTAAGGTGACTGCAGAGACTGGAGGTAGTTGTGAGCTGCTTGACTCAGGTGCTGGAAACAGGACTCTGGTCCTCTGGAAGAGCATGGCATGTTCTTAGCCATCTCTTCAGCCTTAATGTTGAACATTTTATGTGTTGTCCTAGCTAGTTTTAATTGTAAACTTGACATAGCTTAGTGTCATCTGAGAGGAACTGCTCACATCAGAGTGGCCTGTAAGCATGTCTGTGGGGGACTGTCTTGACTGATAATTGATGTAGATCCTAGCCCACTGTGGGCAGCATCATTCCCTGTGCTGTCAAAGAGAGCTAGCTGAGCATGAGCCTGTGAGTAAGCTAGCAAGCAGTGTTTCTCCATAGTTTCTGCATCAAGTTCCTGTCCTGACTTCCCTCAGTGGTAGACCGTGACCTGGAAGTGTGAATCAGACAGACCCTTTTTTTTCCAGGGTGTCTTATCACAGCAACAGAAAGGAAATTATGGCCTGTGCTTATCAGCCATTTGAATATCTACTTTGAGAAAATGTCTTTTCAAATAAAATCATTTCCCTGTATGTATTAGGTTGTTGTTATGTGTGTGCACATTTATTTAATTACTGAGACTTCAGCTCCTGCTGCCACCTACACTCCATAGGCCTGAGCTACCATATAAGTTAACTTTTCTCATTTTGTAACAAGCAAGAGGAAGGTTCATAGTTCATAGTCAGTCCATCATGGTTGGGCAAGCATGGCGGCAGGAGTGTGAGGCAGCTGGTCACATTGCTTCTGCAGTCAGGATGCAGAAAGACAAATTCTGGTGCTCAGCTCAACTTCTCTTTACTTAGTATGGTAACCCAGCTAATGGGGTGGTCTTCAGTAAGGGGTAGGGAGGTCTTCCTTATCAGCTAAACCTTTCTGGAAACATCTAAATATGTATCTCCTAGGTGATTTTAAATCTAGTCGAGTTAACAATTGCGTTTAATCCTCAGAGCTACCATGCCCAGTTGTACTGGCTATTTGTCTTTATTGAATCGAGTGAGTTTGTTTTAATGTAACAAAGATATAATTCTCACAAGATATGTATTCCGCAATTCTTTTATTTCATTCTTAAAATGTCTTTTTACTTCTTGGTGATTTTTTTTTGAGATAAAGGTTTGGTTTTTTTGGAGGGGGGGCGGTTGTTTGGTTTTTGGGACAGGGTCTCACTATTTAGTCCTAATTGTCCTGGAACTCACTATGTAGACCAGTCTGTCCTGGAACTCACAGAGACCCACCTGCCTCTGCCTCCTGAGTGCTGGGATTAAAGGAGTACACCACTAGGCCTAGCTAAGATGTTTTTAATTTTTTGTTGTTATTTTTGTTTTTGTTTTTGTTTTTTTCAAGACAGACTTTCTTTGTGTATCCCTGGCTGTCCTGGAACTCACTCTGGCTGGCCTCAAACTCAGAGACCCACCTGTGCTTGCTGCCCAAGTACTGGGGAATAAAAGCATGCCTGGCTGGTGTTTTAATCTTGATGAAGTATACTCTATTTTGTATTCTTTTTTGGTCTGAGCTATGAAACCACTAGTTGACCCAAAGCCACGAGGATTCACTCCTGGCATACGTCTAAGGATTTTATAGTCTTAGCTTTTACATTTGGGTCGGGGAGGGGGGGGCTCTATCTTGATCGGCTTTTGAATATGTTGTGGTAGGGGTTCAGCTTCTGTAGATGGATGTCTTATTGTCTCAGCACTGTCTGTTGGACATGTTAGGCTTTGCCCCATTAAATGATCTCAACGCTTTTGAAAAATAGAATAACTTTGAGCACTGACCATGAATTAGGCTATGCCCAATGCCTTGGAGCACAGCTGTGCACAAAACAAAGTCCCTGATCTAGGACATTTCTTCAAGAAGGATGGGGTGGGGAAAGGATGTGTAGTGGGGAAATAGGCACTCGACCGTGAACGTACTGAAATGTTCAGCAGGTTACAGATGCCATAAGAAAATGTTCTGCTGGCAGGCGCAGTGGGGAGGGCAGGAGATTGTATGCAGGGTCCAAGCTTAGCAGAGACTTCATCAAATGGGAGAGAGTGAACCTGGAGGGCTCTGTGGGCACTCTGTGACAGAACTCTGGTGCATCAGGGAACTGGTCAAGCCACTTGGACAAAAAGCACGAGAAGGTGTTGATCCAGAGGCAATTGAGGGTCAGCCCTCCAGAGACCCTGGGAAGGGAGACTTAGGAACTGCTGTCTATAAACTGGTGACTCTTCTGCCGAATTTTTCTATTGGTGTGTGTGTGTGTGTGTGTGTGTGTGTGTGTGTGTGTGCGCGCGCGCGCGCGCGCGCTTTATATATGATGGGGTCATGTCCTGACAAGCCCATTGTGAACTGTAAATGGATCAAATCTCCCTAGCCCAGCAAGGAACACAGCACAAGGCATATGGGGGGCACTGGCTCTGCTTGTGGGACTCCAGGGAGCTATAGCTGGTTATAGGGAGGATGCTGAACCCCAGATCTCTAGTCCCTAAACCCACCAAACCTCGGAAGTGTGGCTTCTACTGAATACACACTGCTTCCTCACCCTGCAAAGTCAATGCCTCCCAAGTGGAAGCATTCAAAATCAAGGACCATCTGTAATCATTTCTTAATGAAATATGGGCATGGTTGTCACCCATTATGGAGATTGGCTTGTACATGGAACTCGTGAGCAGATGTGTGGATATCAGTCTGTGTTACCCAGCACCACCTCTCTGAGTGTCAGCTACTTAAGCTTGCTGGGCCCTTTCACCAGCTGCTGGGAGCCGTGTGGGAACTGGTGGTGGACGCAGACACCTTTCCTTTCCTCTCAGGTCAGATCCTTAGGAATGGGCTTTGAAGTCCAAGACCGTGTCAGCTGTGTGGTATGGTACCAGCCCTGGACCCAGCCCCACAGGCAGGTACTGCTGCAGGGCTTCAGCCAGTTCTATCCCTTTTCTGAGTTTAAAAGCAGACCATAATAAGCAGTGCTGGGTAGCACCTTTAATCCCAGTACTCAGAGTTCAAGGCCAGCCTTGTCTACATAGTGAGTCTGAGGCCAGTCAGGGACACATAGTAAGACACTGCCTCAAAACCACCACAACACAACAAAACAAAACATAACAGACCTTAATGATGTAGTAGTGTGTTGATGCCAGAAGCAGACGATAATGCAAATGGTGTCCCAGGGCTGTCTGCCCCTGCCTGCGAACCCAAAGACCAAAACCCACGTGCATTTAGAAGGAAGACTGAAACGCTGGGAAGGTGATTCATCTAGGAGACTGAATCAGGATGAAGAGAGGCAGAGAGTCTTGCAGAGACAGCCACGAGGGGGACATCGCCAGCTGCTGGCTCCAGGACTGCCCGTCCATCACTGTCCATGGACAGATCCACATGGGACCTGCAGCGGCAGTCAAGAGATGAATGGAAAATTCTGGAATATAATTAAGGTAATGGCAGTCCTCCGGCCCCACAGAGTTTAATTTGCAGAAGGAACGATTCAATTCGGGGCTGTTTATCACCCCGTGGAGGCTGGTTACGCTGAGATAACAGAGAGGCTGTTGTGTGGTTTGAACAGTGATCCATCTTAAAGGATCTCGCAGTGCTGTTACAGAGACCTGTGGGAAAAGGAGCAGCCTGCCAATGCTTGGCATGGAGCTTTCTGGGTGATGCTCTGGCCATGCCAGTGAGCTTTGAGTTTCCCTAGACTCAAGCCACTCTTGAAGCTGGGAGTGAGGGCTCTTGGGCATGGGGGGCTTCTAAGTGTAACACTGCTGGATGTGAGGTCTCCTGGGGTGTGAAGACTCCTGGATGTGAGTGCATCTGGGTGTGAGGGCTCCTGGGTGTGAGGTCCCACGGGTGTGAACCCCTTGAGTTCATGAGGGCACCTGAGTGTGAGGGCTCCTGGGATGTCTGTGAGTGAGGCTAGCTGGATGTGAAGATGAAGCCCTGGCCCTGAGAATAAAACAGTCTCCCCATGCCTGCACCTCCCAGATGGACACCAATGGTCAAGAGGAAGATGAGCGTTAGGTGCTAACTAGCATTTGCTCAGTGTAGTCCACCCCTGGCCACCCAACATTCATATGGCTTCTTCTTCCTTCCAAGAACAGCCAAAGCTGCCCATGCCCACATAAAGAGAACGATTCTGACCCAAAGAGAGAGACCAGCATCTGTGCCAGGCCTGCGCCGGCTCCAGGCTCTCCATCCCTGGGACCTTGGCAGCCTTTCCCTCTGGTCTGGAAGGACTTTTGCAGGGTGTAAAGGAAAACTATAGGAAAGTGGGAGAACTGTAAAGAAATCAGCTTCCGAGGCTGACATGGCCCAAGGAATGGTCCCTATAAGGCTTGACTGGTTCTCAATGTCATTAGTTCCGACCACCCCATCTGTCTGTGATTCTCTCTAAGGGCAGTGGGGGTGGGGGTGGGGGGAGGTTCTCGTGGATCATGTGACCAGAGATAAACCAATCACTGTGTTCCAACCTTCTGGCCTCGGAATTGGTTCATATTGGGAACTTTATCTGCAGTGGGTGCAGACTGTATGGTGTGGGGACTGTTTTCAAGAGCACTGGGCAAAGAGACCCCGTCCTCAGGAGGGACAGGAATAAGGCCTCTTGCTCTGGGTTTTCCCAACAGTGGCCCTCTAGTGACTCTCTGAGTTGCATGTGCCCTTGTTGATATGCAGAGTTAAGTCGAATGCAATTAAGTTTTGAGTCCCTGTTGGTGGCCTGTCTAGACTCTTTAGATTGTATGAAAAAGACCCAATTCAAACTAACTTAAGAGGAAAATAGACTTATCAGTGGCGCCTCTGCCTGGAGTGGGGAGGGTACAGATGTCTTACAGGAGGAATGACAGTCCAGCTTTAGCCAGGCCCTACTGTGTGCAGTCCAGTTCAGTGGCAGTCTGTTTATTCCTATTCTCTGTGGCTGGCTCTGAGCCAAGGCTGCTTGGCAAGATGATTCTTGGTCTTAGAGGGCGCTCAAGGCTAAGTGTTACAGGACTGTAGCACCCAGGCCCCAGTGAAAGAGGAGTCAAGACTGCCCAGGCTGTGCCTGAGGCTGGTAAGAGTGTGGGCTGGAGCAACATAGCCACCACCTCTGCCTGCCCGCTGCCGTCTCCCTCCAATTAAAGGCAGCACCAGTGATGGGCCAGGAAACTGATTAATAAGCTGGGGCTGGGGGAGGTAACCCTGGGGAGGCTCTCTTTCCCAGCACATATCCAATTAACCGAATCCCCACTGTGGCTCTCATGAGGTGAGCACACAGACTGTGGCCATGGGCATGGGGCAGGAAGGTGTCACAGCTCCTAGGCATAGCTACAAACTCTGGTAGGACCAATGTGACCTTTCTCGAATGACGGTAATATGTTCACTGACAAGAGGACATTGGTCCCTGGCACCTGGATGAGTTCCCTGAGGGTAGATGTGTGGGCAGAGGGAGACTAGAGGAGGGAAAGTTCCAGGAGGTACCGTTCTAGGGACACCATTCTAGGTCTACACTCTGGTACCCAGCATCCTCTCCATGGTCCACACTGTGGTACCCAGCATCCTCTCCATGAGCCACACTGTGGTACCCAGCATCCTCTCCATGAGCCACACTGTGGTACCCAGCACCCTCTCCATGGTCCACTCCATGAGCCACACTGTGGTACACAGCATCCTTTCCATGGTCCACACTGTGGTACCCAGCATTCTCTCCATGGTCCATACCCAGCACTCTCCAGGAACACAGGGACAGATAGCAGAAGTCTCTGTTTCTGCCAGCCCTTGCCCTCCAACACAAACACACTAAGGTGCTAGAAGGAAATTATACAGCCTCTACTATGCCACTGCCCTTTCCCACTCAGGTTAAGTGTCTGGGAGACTGTAACAGCAGCCTTATCCAAGGAGCTGGTATTTAATACTCCTATAGAGGTTTGCCAACAACAATTTGACTTTCTTACACTCAATCCCATCTCTTAATGTTCTAGGACCTCCCAGTAATGCCAGGGGCTGACCACCAAGGCACCAAACCATGGGCCTTTGGGGAACATTCTAACCACACACTGCAGCCCCCCATATCTCTCAGTGTTGGAAGCCCCATGCCTCTGCTACCATCCACTATGAAATCCCCAGAACCAGGAGCCAAGCACGCCTCCTCTTCTTGCTCTGGCTGCAGCAGGTTGTTCGGGAATGGATGAACAGGACCCTTGTTCCAGAGTAGTCAATCTCCCTGCTTGCACAGTGATGTTCCTCACACCAATACAACGACAAATCAGAATGGGACCAACCAGCCTTCTCCACAACACACGCGGCTAACCCAGGGTATAGCAGTCACACTGCGCCAGCATGGCCCAGCAACATGAATATAAGCTTTCCAGTCTCACAGGTATATATATCTGGCAAAGACCAGACAATCAAGGCCTAGTGAATGAACAACGGGGTGATGGTGCCACCCACCTCTCATCTCAGCACTCAGAGCACCGGAAGAGGAAAATCACAAGCTTAAAGCTAGCCTGGGCTACATAGTAGGACCCTGTCTCACAAAACGGAAACAACAAATGGATGAACTGATAGATGCCGAATACTGGGGCTGGGGTGAGATCTTGGGTCCCATGCTGCTTCTTGATTCTGGGCAAGGGGTTTCGTGTCTTCAGGGCTGAGCTTGCCCTTCAGTAAAGTGGGCACAGCAATACCCATTGTGTAAAAACATCTGGACAGGTAGCAAGCTCACTACAGAGCTTAGGAGGGAGCCTGGCACTTAGTAGGGATACAGTGTTTCCCTACTTTACCTCCATCAAAGAAAGGTTTGGCTTCCTGACTCATACGCAGTGATTGGGTTGGCAGGGACTAGTCACTGATGGACGGAATTGGAAACAGCGTTCTCGCCCAGACAGAGAGTCATCAGTCTAGAACAGTGCTTGTCCCCACACTGGGAAGGGTCACTCTGTGGCTGTCTCTCACGCATCTGTGACTCACTGCTGTCACTATCTGTTCCAGACTGTCCTCAGAGTGGGTGGTTAGTTTCTGGGACTGGGACAGGGCAGCTGGACAAGACTGTGACTATAATGGCGGAGGCTGGCACTCTGGCCCTCTCCAGATGCTTGATCTGAGTAGAGAAAGGTGGTGGCCTGGCAGAGGCAGTGCGATTTCCTTCTGCACTTCAGTGTCCTTGTGTTGCAGGGGCAGAGGCAGGCATGAGCAGGGCCCTCTGCTCCTGTTTGTGCCTGTGTGTTCCTGGAGGGTCGTGTCCCCTGCTGATGTACCCTGCTGCTGCAGGGGGCAGAGGTCAGGTCTGACTCAAAGGTGCCCTTCCTGACTCCTGACTCTTTTTTTGTTCCTTTGGTTATACCTATTTCCCTGTACAGTGCACGCTGATGCTACGTTGGCTTGCCAGCCGGTAACATAAGACCCCGGTGTGCTGATGTGGGAGTGACCAGCCTTGCTCTTGTCCCTTCCTATTCTGCTAAGGCCACATGTCCCCAGCCCCAAGCTTGGATATTGGCTTCAGGGCAGATGCAGGTGAATGGAGAAGAAACATTAGCCTCTGCCTGCTTCTCCCCATTTGGGGTGACTTCATGGATTGTGGGGACAACAAGGAGGCACCAGAGGGTTTGTCCAGGCTGACCCCAAGCAGTGCTCCAAAACTCAGGATCACAATGTGCAAAACGATGTAGAAAAGATGCTGTCCATAGCGTGGTGCTGGGCAGACTCTGGGTGTGGAGACAGGTCGGCTAGCCGATAGACAGAGCTGGGCGTGGAGACAGGTCGGCTAGCCAATAGAACAGATCTGGAGTTGATGGGGTGACTGCTTGTGCAGTGTCCCACACGACTCCAAGCGTCACATGAGCCTAGCACCTTCAGGCTGTCCCTTCTTTCTCCAGGGCTCAGCCTGTGCACGCTGACTTACCTCTGTGTTGTATAAAGGGACAAAGTTCAGAGAATACATCAGTCAGTTTCAACCAAAGTAAGTGAGCTTAGCAGGACCCCGACTGGGGCAGCTCACACAGGTGACTACCACGTTCTTGTACTTCTGGTGGCAGGTCTCTGAGATTCAGCTGACCAGGCTGGTCTTGCTTAGTGACAGCTCAGGCTGAAGTCCTGGGGATAGGCTATCCCAGGTAGGTCTTTTCTTGGCTGGTCACTAGGGTATATAAGCTATTAGGCCATCCTAAGGCCCAGTGTCTCTCTTAGAGCTATGACTAATCTAGCTGAGGAGGAACTGAGTCTGAGAGGGGCAAAGATTGCCCCCCCAAAGCTCATAGCAGGGGTCACACAGGGGTCTGTGACATCCCTCATCTGTTCCTGTCCTCCCTGGGTCTCAGTTTTGTCCTGTGAAGCTGAGGCCTATGTAGCTTAAATGACTTGGGAGAAATGGGTAACATGGGGAGCCCTGGGGATGGTGTTTGCCACCCCAAAGGGTTTAGGAGCCGCTGACTGAACCCAGAGTGTTTATACAGATTCTTCTAATCAGTAAAATCGCAGTTTCCCCCACCTCCTCAGCAGCCCCAAGGATCTTATTCTTTTCTCCATTATGCAAATGAGCAGTTTTGGCTCAGAGACTTTCACTCATCCTCCAAGGTCACGCTGCTTAGAGGATGCTCCCAGGATGGTCTGAATGTAGAGGGGTGCCAAACCCCCACCCCAAGCACCAACCTCCACCCCCAGGCGCCGGCTTAGGAGACCAGGTCTGGCTGGGCATAAGGCAGAAACAGGAGGCCAGCTCAATCTGTAGGGCCAGACAGATCTAGGCTTGGATGCCTTCCATGTTCCTGGGCACATGTGAGTCAGATGCCTGGGAGACAGATGTGCAGACCAGGCTTCAGAGAGTTGGTGTGGTGGTACTGCTTATGAGTACAAGGGTATAGCAAGAAGACAACTGCAGTTACCCTGCCTCACATTTACACAAGCTACCTAGTATAGGGCCCTCGTACCTGCTCCAAAGCTGTGGGTCTCAGGAAGTATAAACTTGGATTCCGTGCTAGACAGCTCTGAGAATCTTAAATAGACTCACAGGGAATGTCTGTCTCAGTTTACCTTCCTACCTGTGATGGGGAGCTACTACCTTTTAAACCAAGTCCTCCCAATGTCAGCTGTTTCTGCCCTTGAAAAGCCCCTCGGACTGGAGAGATGGCTCAGCAGTTAAGAGCACTGACTGCTCTTCCAGAGGTCCTGAGTTCAATTCCCAGCAACTACATGGTGCCTCACAATCATCTGTAATGGGATCTGATGCCCTCTTCTGGTGTGTCTGAAGACAGCTACAGTATACTCATATGAATAAAATAAATATTATTAAAAAAAAAAAAGAAAAGCCCCTCTTCCCTATCCCTATGTCCCTCCCTCCCTCCCTCCCTTCCTCCTTCCCTCCCTCCCCCCCTCTTCCCTGCCCTCCCTCTATTCCTTCCTGCTTTCCTCTTTTCTTTAGTTCTGTTGTGTTTTCTTGGTTTGTTGGTTCCTTGATTGGTTTTGCTGTACAAACAACACCCCAGGCAGGGCCTGGTGGCACATACCTGTAACTCTGAGAGGCTGAGGCAGGAGGATTACAACTTCAAAGCCATCTTGGGTTATATAAGGAGACACTCTCAAACCAACCAACCTTCCCAGACAGGGATCCCAGACCTTGGCACCTGTCTGCGGGGAGACAGTAGGATGATGGCTTGATCAGCCCGTATTCACTGGATAATGGCACATTGCTTCCCAGAGTAATTACACCAATTTATACAATTACCGACTTATTAATTTCTTTATTCTTTTCCAAATCTGCTCGATTGTTTCTGCCATGGCTGGCTCCTGTCTCCTATTACTTTAATCCACCTCCTTTGATGTCTCTTTAATCCCATTAAACATTTATATTTATTGTCTAGAAACTTTACTATCTGAAGACCTTGTGGGTTTAGCCCAGCCGCTCCAGGGCTTTGCCGGATCTCACTCCCGTGCCCAGTTCCCTTGTTTAGTGGCTGGCCTGTCCAGCACCCATAGTCCTCAGAAGCCCACCCCAGATCCTGCAGATGGCTTGTGCTTGTCTGTGAGAAGCCAGAGGAAACCATTCCAATCCAAGTTCTAGGCCTGAGGCATTGCAGAGCCCAGCCAAGTGTGCTGGCCTGCTGACCTTTGTGTGGTTCTGGTTTCCAGTTCCAGGGGTTCCCTCTACCCTGCACCCCCATGAGTGTGCATGTGAGTGCACGCGTGTACACACACACACACACACACACACACACACAATCATAGAAGTCTTTGTAGTCCTGGGATCCAGGCTATATCATCTGCTGTAATCTGGGGTGTCTGAGGCTTAGGTAGTGACAGATACAAGATACTTGCTGGGTACCAAGGGGTGACAATTTACTCCCTATCACACACACTCTATCCTGAACACCTTAGCAGTGGTTGTATACATGACATTCACGTTCACAGCAGTCTTACGAAACTCAGTCTCCTCTTGCCCTGCCTATTACAGTAACAGGAAATGAGGTCATGGGGATGTAGAGGCTGACCCAGGACATCCCTTCCCCAGCCTTCCCCAGCAGACTCCTTTGCTCCTGTGCTCTCAGCCTTTGGCCTGAGCCTAAGGAGAGCTAGTGCTGGCTTTTCTGCTTTATTATTCAGGCTCTGGGGCACCGGAGCCTGAATCCTCCCAATGTACAATTTGCCACAGGGCTGGCTCAGATGCTACATAATGGCTCCTGGTGAAGCAAGCTTGTCCCTGATTATAGCCACCAAGCTACCTTGCCTTAGGGACAAGGAGGGTGAAAGCAGAAGAAGGGAAATGTCACTTTGGTTTGTCCAACTGAAGACACCAATGGCATTCTAAGGACAAAGGAAGAAAATAAAATCCCTTTTCCAGAACAGCTAGAGCACAGGGCCAGTGACTCTGCTTTGCCCGTGCACTGGCTTTGCCAGTTGGGTCCAGAAAGATGCTACTCTGGGTCTATCAGGTTGCCGGCTCCAGGGGACACTCCGCAACATCTGGGGGGACAGTCACTGGCCTAAAACTCTCCCAAGAGGTGTCTTGTCCCACATAGCGGATGTCAGGGTGAGAAGCAGGCCCTCTACCCTGCTGCCCTCTGCCTCAGCCCACACCGCCAATCACACCTGGATCCTTCTGTGATTCCTGTGTCTCAGGCTGAGTGACCCCAGGAAGTAACCCAGAGAAGTCAGGCTTGGGCCCTGCTTCATAGCAGCACCCAGTGTGATAGAGGCCCGGACATGAATGGAGACAGTTGTGGCATGGCGGTTGAGCTTGAGGTTGGTAAGGGGCTTCCAGATTCAGCTCAGGTATCACTTCTTCCAGGAAGCCTTCCGCAATTTTATCTAGGAATTTGCCAGGACAGATGGCTATGCCATTTCCCATACTGCTAGATCTATCAGTCAGCCAGGGTTCTCGAGGGCAGGGACCACCGATCCCTCAATGGAAATGCACCCAGCATTGCACGGGGTGTGGGGGCTCAGCAGCTCACATAGTTCAGCCTCTCCTGGCCTCTGTGCTCGTCTGTAAGTGGGTCACAGGCCTCCAGTCGTCACTCTGTTGGGATTAAGTGGGCAGCAGAGGCTGAGGGCTGCGAGCAGAGTCAGTGCTTGGAACAGGTTAGGAAAATTCATTTTCTCCATCGGTGCCTGGCTCAGAGCCTGGGCTGCACAGACAGTGGCGGGATTAACATGTTACTGACAACCCCACTAATTATCTCTCGTGTTATCCTGCTACGACCTTGCTCCCTCTCTGCTCCCTATGCCTGGGGAGGCAGAACTGGTGCATCCCGGCATCTGGCATGTCCCGGGTGCTGGGGGGGGGGTGGCTTCAATGGCCTACGCTGGGAGCAGCTGTTGTGTGTTGCCTGGAGATCATCCGTGGTCCTGGGTGACGAAGGTGATGGAGTTGTGACAGAAGCCTCGGTGGGTCCAGATGATGCCTGGCCACACTGAGGATGGCCTCCATAGAAGATTTTAATCAGAGGTCTCTTGGTTGGGTAAGAGGGCATGGGAGCTATATTGTTTGCACTCAAGTGTCAGATGTGAAGACACAGTTGATTGTGTCTACGCCCCTGCTTCATCAAGAAAAGATGCTTGTCCAATGTCACTCACTCTCGGGAAAGGCCAGCCTGACTTTGGATTGGCTGGGTACACCTGGATTGTCTCCTGGCCTTGTCCTCAGGGGGCCCTGTGGAGCTTCAGAAGAGTCCCAATGCCTGGTGCAGCCTCCTCCCTGTATGTGTGTGTGTGTGTGTGTGTGTGTGTGTGTGTGTGTGTGTGTGTGAGCGTGCATGCATGGTGTGTGTCTGTGATGTGTGTATGGTGTGTGTGTGTGTGTGTGTGTGTGTGTGTATGGTGCATGGTGTGTATGGTGTGTGCGTGGTGTATGTCTGTGGTGTGTGTGTATGTGTGTGGTATGTGTATGGTGTGTGTGAGGTGTGCATAGTGTGTGTAGTGTGCATAGCGTGTGTGTGGTGTTCATGGTGTGTGTCTATGTGGCATGTGTATGATGTGTGTGTGCATGGTGTATGTGGTATGTGTGTATGTGTGTGGTGTGTGTGAGGTGTGCACAGTGAGTGTAGTGTGCATAGCGTGTGTGTGGTGTTCATGGTGTGAGTCTATGTGGTATGTGTATGATGTGTGTGTGTGTGTTTGTGTGTGTGTATGACGTGTGCTTGTGCATACCTTGTGTGTGCTCACCTGTGTAGACTGGTGACACCACCTCCTTTTGCAGGTGTGTGTGTGTGGATGATATGATACTGGCCTGTACGCTTTAAACCCATCTCTTCTGAGGTAAAGGCTTTCACAGCTTCCTCCTTTTAGCAACCGCCCTCTTCCTTCACGCACCTGTCTTTTCAGGTCTGAAGTTTGGGCCTCAGGCCACCAGAACCTGCTGTGTCTCCCAGGGCCCGGGTCCTGGTAGATTTAGGACAGCTTGGTCCATCCAAGGCTGAGCGACTCTACCTCACGGTCTCTAGAGAGGTTTGGGTTTCAGGGAGCCTCTAGACTTTTCTGTGATCCTGGACCCCACTTCCCCAGCCCCAGTAAGAGGGAAGGAAGAGTACAGAGAGCCAACACCCCCTCCCACCACCAATCCTCAAGTCTCCAGGGCTAGAAGGGAATTTTCTGGCCCATCACAGAAGCTGCCTCCTTCAAAGCCAGGTCGGCTAAGTGTCTTTCTATCCTCTGCCCCCACACCTTTCCTCATGCTCTTCCTCTTGATCTCCCCCTTTCCCCCCTCTTCCCCTTCCTCCTCCTCCTTCTCCTTCTCTCCACACCCTTTATCCCCCTCCATCCTTGTCTGTCTCCCTCCTCCACCCTCTCCCTCCTTCCCCACATTTATTCCCTTTCTGTCTGCATCCCCTCTCTCCTCCCCCATGCTCTCTCCTCCCTCCTCCTTCATTTATCCCCTTCCTCCCTGCCCCTCCTCCCTTTCCCCACTTACTCCCTCCACCACCATCTCTTTCCTTCCTCCCTGCATCCCCCTCCTCCCCACCTGCTCCCTCCTCCTTCCTGTCTCTCCTTTCCCTTTCCCTGTGCTATGTGCAGATGACAGTCCTTGGCACCTGCTCCCTCAGGGCTCACCAGGACTCAGCTCTCCTTTAGCTGTCCAGGCTGTGTAGACAGGCAGAGGAGACCACTTCACTTGCTTGCCACCCCAGGGTTCTTTGAGTGGTTGCACCCCCCTGTTATCTGCCTCACTAAGCCATTGCGGTGAGATGCACCCAGTGTGGTGGCTCATAGAGAGGTAAGAAAGAGCACAGACCCAGTCAGCAGTGAAACCAGCAGACTCCTGGTGGGAGGTATGGCCTCCTGTATCCATTCTTGGTCTGGTGGCTGAGTCAGTATTTGCGGGAATGGTGTTTACCTGCATGGAACACAAGCACCTGAGGGGACACACACACAAACACACATGTGCACACGCATTCACACATGTATGCACATAAGCACACATGCGTGCACACATGCGTGCACACATGCGTGCACACATGCTAAGAGGGCAGAGGAGAGATAGGGACAGGAAGATGGGGATGCTTCTCTGAGAAGTGACCTTACAGTTGGGCTTGGACAGGGAAAACATGCTCAACCTCAGAGGCAGGACAAGTACTCAGGTCCCATGTGTAGAGAGGCCCATGTGGCCAAGAGGGTGGCATCTAGTTACAGAGAAAAACCATTGCATGGGCGAGGTGGGTGAGTGTTTGAGGGGATGAGGGGCTGGTAGGCTGAGGCAGAAGTCCCTTGCAGACAGTCTGTTTCTTTCTTACAACCAGCTGTAGATTGCAAAGGCTGCCAAGCACCACCCCCACCCCTGGCCCACCCTAAAATGCTGTGGGATGTCAGCCCCTCTTATCAACTGGCAAAATTGCCTGGGGCTCTTGAGGCTACTTCAGTCGCTTTCCCAGCCCTAGTTACAGGAAAGCAATCACATCGCACAAGCTTCCCAGTGTCTTTGAAGAAACCTGAGTGACAACTCCCAAGTTCTGCACCACCTGACTCATCAACAGCAGAAAGGCCAGGGTGAGCACCCTTCTTCCGTGGAGCTGCCTGAGAGAGGAGCCTTGTGGCTCAGGCTAGAGCATGACTCCTGATAAATCACACTCTGCCGTTAAACTGTCCAATCCCTCAACTGCATGGCCAAGCGTGTCTCAGAAAATCCCAGTAAGTCTCAGAAGCCACTGCTGGTGACAGAAATCAGTGAGAATGAAGGCTACTGAAAGATTGTTCCTTGGTGCACAGGGAGCAGGATACATGGCAGGGAGAGGCAAATACCCAGGCTCCCTCACTGACCCTAGTTTCTCAGTTATGGTCTATATAGATCAAGTTGACCTATGGGCTTATCTGTAGGGTAATTGTCTTAAATAAACTAATTGATGTGAGAAGACCCAGCCTACTGTGAGTGGCGCCATTCCCTAGACAGTGGGTTCTAAACTGTACAGATGGGTGGGATAGCTAGTTGTATGCCAACCTGATGCAATCTAGAGTCATTTGGAAAGAGGGAATCTTAACTGAGAAAAACGCTCCATCGGATTGGCGTGTGGTGCTTTCTCCCTCTCCCTCTCCCTTCCCCCTCCCCTCGCTCTTTTATGATTGATGTACCCAGGACACTAAGGGTAGTTCCACCCTTGGAGTAGTTGTTAGCATTCTTTCTAGACTTCACCCCACTGTTACCTGACAACAGCCAGGTAGGCCTGGCTTACTATAGAAGGGACTGTTTGTACCCTCCCCTCTCTCTTATTCTCTCTGACTCTCTTCTCTCCCTGACCCCTTTCTTCCTCTCTCCTCATCCCCTCGCTCTGCACTTGTTCCTGGCCAGCAGCAGCTTCTTCCTTCTCCTTCTCCTTCTCCTCCTCCTCCTCCTTCTCCTTCTCCTTCTCCTTCTCCTTCTCCTTCTCCTTCTCCTTCTCCTTCTCCTTCTCCTTCTCCTTCTCCTTCTCCTTCTCCTTCTCCTCCTCCTCCTCCTCCTCCTCCTCCTCCTCCTCCTCCTCCTCCTTCTTCTTCTTTCTTCTTCTCCTTCTCCTTCTCCTTCTTGTCCTCCTCCTCTTCCTCCTTCTCCCCTCCCCCCTCTCTCCTTCTCTGTCTCTATTCCATTCTCAACTCCCCTTCTCATACCCTAAATAAACTCTATTCTACAATATACCCATTGTATGGCTGGTACCTCAGGGGGAAGGGATGCCTCAGCGCAGGACCACCGAGGCACTCCTCTTACCTCACCATACCTGGCTCTGTCAAACATATCTTGGTCTCTCCTCCTCCTCCTCCTTCTTCTTCTCTTTCTCCTCCTTCTCCTTCTCCTTCTCCTTCTCCTTCTCCTTCTCCTTCTCCTTCTCCTTCTCCTTCTCCTTCTCCTTCTCCTTCTCCTCCTCCTCCTCCTCCTCCTCCTCCTCCTCCTCCTTCTCCTTCTCCTTCTCCTTCTCCTTCTCCTCCTCCTCCTTCTCCTCCTCCTCCTCCTTCTCCTCTCCTCCTCCTCCTTCTCTTTTAAGAAACAGAACAGTAGTAGTCCTGAATGGTATAAGAGAGCAGGCCGAGCAAGCCATGGACAAGCCAGTAAGCAACACTCCTCCAGACCCTTCATCAGTTTCTGCCTCCAGGTTCCTGCCTTGAGTTCCTACCCTGAATCCCCTGTATGCTTTTTATGGCTGTGATTAAAAAAAAAAAAAACCCATGACCAGAAGCACGTTGAGGGGGAAAGGGCTTATTTGGCTTCTAACTCTCAGGTCACACTTCATCACTGAAGGAAGGCAAGGCAAGAACTTAAGGCAGGAACCTGGAAGCAGGAAGTGATGCAGAGTCAGTTGGAGGAGTGCTGCTTACTGTCTTGCTCCCCGTGGCTAGGACCAACTGCCCCAGGGGTGGCATGGCTCCCACTGAGGCTGAGCTGGGCCCACCCAGGGAAATCACTAATCAAGACAAGACCTTACAGGCTTTCCTGCAGGCCAATCTTATGGAGGTATTGTTTTTCAAGAGAGGACTCCTCTTTCCAAATGACGCTAACCCAAACTAGCCAGCACACTCCCCAAGTTGTTTTTGGTCTCGTGGTTAATCCAGCTGAGAGCAAGCGACTGAGCATCACCCCGTCACCTCCTCTCTCTGCTTCTGACTGTTGATGCGATGTGGACCACCCTTTGATGTTCCTGACAGAAAAGAAGTCAGGAAAGGCATGGCAGGGGTGGCTGCTGAGCCAACACAAGGGATAGAGGTCAGAGGTTGGAGGTCAAGTTAGAGAGGCCAGCTTGGCATCTGTGAGGCTGGACAGAGGGGAAGTAGGAGTCCTGGTCTGGGGGCTCAACCTTCATATGTCTGGTCTGATTCTTTTTCTGATGAACAGACATCTCCACTACATATGGCTCATTCCTTCTTTCTGGAAAATGAGCACAGTAGTAGACAGCTCTCAAGCAATCCCTTGGAGAGTTCACTAGGTCTTACCCAAGTCCTCATCAATCTTGTCATCCTGATATACTCAGTCCTGGTTTGCCAATGTGGGAGTCGAAAGGCACTGTGAGTTGGTGGGATGGGATGGCCAGCCTGGGGCTAACCTTCTGTTCCTTAAGTCTTTCCAGGTGTCCTTGTCTTACCCTCCACCTAGCCCTGCCCACCTGCTTGCTTAGGGTCCCTTAGCCCTGGGGATCTGAGGGGTCCTCACTGCAGAGCTGCTGTCTGACAGGGCGGGTAAATCACCACCTGCTCTCGCCCCGAAGCCTGTCACTTCCAATTTAGTCATAGCCTGGGTAAAAATGTCACTGCTGTGAAGCCACTTCCTTCCACTAAGCCAGTCTGGGCCACCATGCCAGGCACAGGATGGCAGGGTGGCCTCTCAAACACTGTGTGACCCCTACCACCTCTACCACCAGGGCTACTTCCTTCAGCCTGTCTTCTCTGGGAGCTGAAGTGTGTCGTTCAGAAAGTGCAGAATGTATAGCAGGCTCAGAGCAGGTGTGGGGTGCGGGTACAGTAATTATAGCTACTTAGAAAGTGTTTGCTGTATTCAACCCCGTTCAGCCTTCACAGAGTATCTCGCTATGACAAGCTGCTAGCTTCTTTTCTAGTTCTGGGGCCACAGCCAGAGCAGGCAATGCCTCTGTGGTACCCAGGGCTTCTTCGGCGGTATCCGGCATGTTCTCTGGTGCTCCGCTGGGCCTGTGGAGTGATGAGTGCCAGTGAGAGCTGAACCTCGGCAAGCACTGACGCTGTTTAAGCACAGTGAGTTGACCTTTCACCTTTCGGGAGGAATGGATCCCAGCGCCCGCTGTAGCATGGGGGAGGGGCTGGGTGCTCCATCCCAGGTGTGAGGCTAAGGGCTGCATGGGGCTGAGTGTGAGGTGCAACCTCGTAGGCAGGAAGACCAGCATCTCCCACCTCCATGCCCAGCTCTCCCAAACCAGCTGTGGTGGTGTTCACCCATTACCCCAACACATGGGAAGCACAGGAAGGGGAATCAGAAGCCCAAGGTCATCCCCAGAAGCCCAAGGTCATCCTCAGCTGCATAGTGAATTCAAGGCCAAAGTGAGAAATAAGAGATCCTGTCTGAAAAAAAAATTTTTTTTTTAATTTAAAAAACAGGTCACAAAAGGACCAACATGGTCCCCCAGAGTCATCCAGTTCACAGAGATTACATGCAGAGGGAGGCTTCTGGGGCTGGGCTCCCAGATACTGACTTGGTTTTGCAGACTGAAGACAGTTCTGGGGCTGCACAGCTGCATGTAAGACTCAACATGATGGAAATGCTCAAAGCCACGTGTTGGCCATACATGTGTCTTACCACAAAAGTGAATTAAAGGAAGGACTGGAGAGATGGCTCCTAAAAAAAAATAAAAATAAAAGCACTGGCTGCTCTTATAGGGGACATGGGTTGGATTCCCAGCAGCCTCACAGTTGTCTGGAACTCCAATCCCAGGGGATCTGATGCCCTCTTGTGGCCTGCGCATGGTAAACAGATGTACATGCCATCCAAACACTTGTATATATAAAATCATTTTAAAATTGAAAGTAATCTAATTAATAATCTAGTCTAATGGTTCAGCCAAGTAGTGCTTGCCCCACAAGCATAAAGACCTGAGTTTGAT
>CACVCL010030195.1:0-54022 GCA_902729485.2 Mus minutoides
TTTTAAGTTGCATTTTGTTATTATTTGTGTAATAGATCTTTATTACATAGCTCTGGTAGTTCTGGAATTCCAGACTGGCCTTGAACTCAGAGATCCTTTTGCCTCTGCCTTCCAAGTGCTGGGATTAAAAGCATGTGCTACCATGCCCAGCTAAAAATATTTAATTTTATTATTTTTAATTATGTATGTATGTATGTATGTACATACCTATGTTTGTGTGCTTGTTTACTGACATGGAGGTGTTCACAGAGGCCAGAGGAGTTGGCTCCCTCTGGATCTGAACTGGCAGGCAGCTGTAGCCACCTGATATGGGTATTGGGAATTGAACTTCTGTCCTCTGAAAAAGAACAGTCTGTATTCTTTTTTTAAAAAAAAAAAAAAAAAAAAAAACATTTATTTATTTTATGTGAAGAGGGCATTGGATCCAATTACAGATGGTTATAAGTCACCATGTGGTTGCTGGGAATTGAACTCATGACCTCTGGAAGAGCAACTAGTGCTCTTAACCACTGAATCACCTCTCCACCCCCAGTCTGTATTCTTAACCCCTGAGCCATCTCTACAGCCCTTTCATTTGTTTTTTAGATGGAGTTTCACTCTCTACCTAACCCAAGCTGGCCTTGAACTCTGTGCATCCCAGGATGGCCTTAAAGTCACAGAATTCCTGATTTGGTCTCCAGGAATCACAGGTCCCTGTCATCACACTGAACTGTAATTAGAAAACAAAACAAAATAAAACAAAAACCAATAAACAACAAACCAACTAACCTATAGTAAAGACAGGTGAAGTTCGCTGTTTAAGTACTTCTTAGACCTATGGTTGGACACTGAGAGTGTTCACACTATTTCAGACCTTCCTGTGTCACTGGACTTCCCTGTGTCACTGGACCCCAGTGGGAGGGTTATGCAGTCAAGTTCTGCAGGTCCTGCTCTGAGCTCCAACAGGAGTGAGACTTGTTCATGATGGACACTTTCTGATATGTCTTGGACATCCGGGCACTGCTCCAAGACCCCTCTTTGATGGCCACAGACCTTTCAAGGTGAGGGACAGCCTCTGTGCCAGACTGACCCTTCCTCCAGAGCTGCCAGACCTTGGTTTCCTTCTCTGCCTGGACCCCTAGGGACTATGACTTGGTGACTCACTGTTGTATGACTCTTTCTTAGGGAGACAACCAGAGTCACTCACCCCAGACAGAGCACCAATACCATACCCCAAAGTTCAACTTGTTGCACTAATGAGCTCTTTTGGGCACATGTGAGCTTTTACAGGGCACATGTGAGGAGTCAGTCTCTTACAGAGTGTGGGACGGCCACAAAGACGCCCAACCCAGCATGGACAACACTTCCCCCGTAGCTACACAGACGATGCTGTCCTCCAGTGACCCGCTTCCAGAGTGTGCACACGTGAGTACATGTGCTTGTGCAGATGTAGGTCAGAGGGCAGCTTGTGTGAGTTGGTTCTCTTCTTCCATCAGGCACCGTCAGAAACACCAGACACATTAAATAAGTCTTTTTAAACAAACAAAGCCAAACCTGTTCAGGGCTTTTAGGATCTCCCTTGGATGTGTCTGTGATAGCCTCTCCAGGGGGCAAGCATCCTAGCCTGGGCCTGTGATTCCTTCCCTGTTCCTTGGGAGGATCCCAACCCAGCTGCCCCAGGAGCTCCGAGACTCACATTGCTTACACACAAGCAACCGTGGATTTCCCAGGTAGAAATGCTGCTTCCCACACTCCTCTGAAGCTGAAGTCTCTGTTCCCTGGGCATCTGCTGCTCCCTAGAGCAGGTTTTGGGAGCAGAAGCCCCTCCCCCAGAAGAAGTGATTGGTTCAGGATCCTTGGAGGGTCTCCCTCCCCTGTTCACTCTTCAGGGACCTCCCCCTCCCCCATCTCTTTCTGTATTCACCAACATGTATTTTCATCCAGGTGATGCTAGAGTTACCAAAACACACATGTGACACACACAGAATTTTAAAAGGCAAATAGATCTAGAATGGAAAGCAATGTCTTCCTGTCCCTGTCCACACTTCCCAGCCTGTCCCCCACTCCCCCTACTCCAGGGCCTCGGTTTGCTTGCCGAATATTCCACATTCCAGGCTCTGGGCTGCTTCTCTATTTCAAATGCAGGCTGGAAATGTTCTAGAAGATGAGCATAGCTTTCTCACACCTCTTGCTGCATATTTATAGATCTGCTTGCTCCAAGTTCCCTTTTGTTATCAATATATAATAGTCTTCAGTTAAGCTTATACTCACATACAGCCACCAGGATTACATCAAGTTCTTTGTTACTGAATGATGTGCTATGCTCATATTTTTTTCTTGGCAGAATCTCCTATCTCTATATTTCATGACTTTTAGAGATTTACTTTTACCTATGCATGTATTTCATGTGCAGGCTACATGTGTAGGGGATGCCAGCTATTAACTTATTTATTTTCTAAATTATGGCATAAATCTCATTTTAAATGATGCTTTTATTTTAGGCAGGTGTCATGGCACACGCCTTTAATCTCAGGAAGGTAGAGGCAGTTGAATCTTTGTGAGTTCAAGGTTAGCCTGGTCTACAAAGTGAGTTCCAGGACATGCAAAATAGAGAGACTCTGGTTTTTAAAAATTATATTATATATACATATATAATATATATGTATATAAGTATATAACATAAATATATAAATATATATATTTGTGTGTGTGTGTTTGTATGTGTGTATGTGTGTGTTTGTTCTAAGAAATGCCAGAACACACACGTGACATGCAGATGGCCTAGAATGATAGTAATGCCTCCCTACCCCCACCCCCACCCCACCCCCACCCCACCAGGCTTTCTGTCTTGCTCCTCAGCTCTTTGGGAATCCCAACAACTATATATATATATATATATATATATATATTTCTTGTTCATTTTAAGTGATTTATTTTTAAAGATTTTTTAAAAATTTTATGTCATGTGTATGAGCTCTCGGCCTGCCTGTGTGTCTGTGGGCTGCATCCCACCCATACGTCCCACCCTGGTGCTGGGGACTCTGGCATTAAAACCCTGGTCCTCTGGGGAAGCAGTCAGTGCTCTCAACCACAGAGCCTCTATAGCCCCTGTCTTAGTCAGGGTTTCTATTCCTGCACAAACATCATGACCAAGAAGCAAGTTGGGGAGGAAAGGGTTTATTCGGCTTACACTTCCATACTGCTGTTCATCACCAAGGAAGCCAGGACTGGAACTCAAGCAGGTCAGAAATCAGGAGCTGATGCAGAAGCCATGGAGGGATGTTATTTACTGGCTTGCTTTCCCTGGCTTGCTCAGCCTGCTCTCTTATAGAACCCAAGACTGCCAGCCCAGAGATGGACCCACCCCCAAGGGGCCCTTGATCACTAATTGAGAAAATGCCTCACAGCTAGATCTCATGGAGGCATTTTCCCAACTGAAGCTCCTTTCTCTGTGATAACCTCAGCTGTGTCAAGTTGACACAAACCTAGCCAGTACAGCCCCCTATTAGCTTCTTGAATCAAAAAGATAGGGGCTGGAAAGTTGCCTCAGTGTTTAGGAGCATTTCCAGTCCTCACAGGGGATCCAAGTTAGGCTCCCAGCACCCATGTTGGGTGTCTCACACTTACTGGTAATTAAGGGGACCCGACAGCCTCTCCTGAACTCCATGGCACCCTCACTCACACACACACATCCCAAGAATAGCTTTCTCCCACTGCAGGGCACCAACCAGCTACTCACTCTATAAGAGAGGTGCCTCAGTAGTCCCAATCTGGTGCCAGGAGCCTGGAAAAGTCTTAGGGATCTGCTGGTTCCTCTTCCAGGATAAGAGCTTAGAAACGCTGGTTCTGTCTCAGCAAAGAATGCAGCAACAGCATCGGGGAAGAAAAGAGGGCAAGATGGCAAGTTTCCCTCTGAAACGTCCTTGTTAGCCAGCCCGCTACCAGGAGGTGCCATCCACAATCAAGCAGGTCTTCGCTCGCTAATCGCAGGCCTGCTCTTCAGATGAGGCTCTCTGCACAAGTGATTCTAATTTGTAGCAAATTGACATTAAAACCAAGCATAATAGCCAAACACAGACACATACACATAATTTTTAAATAATTCTTTTGTTTCTTTTGGGGTTTTTTTTGTTAGTTTGTTTTTTGTTTTGTTTTGTTTTGTTTGAGACAGGGTTTTTCTGGGTATCCCTGGCTGTCCTAGAATTCACTCAGTAGACCAGGCTGGACTTGAACTCACAGAGATCTACCTGTCTCTGCCTCCCAAGTGCTGGGATTAAAGGTGTGCACCACCATGCCCAGCTAAAATAATTCTTTGTTTTAAAAAGATAATTGCCTTTGGTTTTAGTTGCTTTGTGTGGCTAACTGCTTCAAAATGGCTCCCAAAGAGCCTTGCCTCCTGGTGTTCACACCTGTTTGTAGTTCCTACCCCTAGAATGTGGGACTGAAGGGATTATGACTCCCCATAGTCAACAGAACATGTCAAAGAGGGTGGGACACACTTGGTTTGCGACATCTTGCACCGTCCTCTTCCTTACTAACTTACAAGGAAACTGCCCTGTTATAGTGTGTTGACCAGGTTGCAAGGAGCCATGGGTGTTTATAAGAGTTCCAAGAAACCTCTAGTCTATAGCCAACAAGAAACGGTAGTGCTCCAACCCCACAGTGGCAAGTAACTAAATTCTGTTCATGACTTAAGAAAGCTCAGAAGTAGTTCTTCTTGCAGCCAAACTTCAAATTAGACTGGAGTGCCAGCAGCTTGCAAAGCAGAGGATATGGATCAGTCACGTCTGGACTCCTGATGTACTGAGCCCATAAATATGTGGGAATCTGTTGGTAGCAAGAGATGACTAGTAACGTAGCTTTTTATTGTACCTGCCTCTAATCCTCTCAGTGCTTCACCACAATCTCAGTACGACCAACATTCCCTGCATACCACAGAACATGCTCTCTGTCCTCACTGCCTCACAGAAGCCCACCTCCCGCACTCACCCTTATCATTCTCTGGGCCAACAACAGTTACTGGTGATCTGGGTTTTCCACTTTGTCTCTCTGGGATCTTTATCTTTCTTTCTCTTAGCTCCTTCCTTCATTGACATGCATTCTTCAGTCATTCTTAAAGAAAAAGGTACATAGCAGATCGGTTTGATTAACCTTTGCATTTCTGAGAAGTGTTTATACCAACTTTTTGCTTGATGGTAGTTTGGCTGGGTATAGAAATTCAAATTGAAAAATCCTTTCTCAGGGCTGGCAGTAGTGGCACACGCCTTTGATCCCAGCACTTGGATCAGGAAGATCTCTGGCGTCTAAGGTCAGCCTGGTTACAGAATGAGTTCCAGAACAGCTAGGGCTGCACAGAGAAACCCTGTCTCAAAAAACAGACAACACCCTGAAAACAACCCTTTCTCCTTAGCATTTTGCAGGCACTTCTCCATTCTCTTCCACCTTCCAATGCTAGTGTTTTGTTTTTGTTTTTTTTTTTTTTAGTTTTTCGAGACAGGGTTTCTCTGTATAGCCCTTGGCTGTCCTGGAACTCACTTTGTAGACCAGGCTGGCCTCGAACTCAGAAATCCACCTGCCTCTGCCTCTGCCTCCCGAGTGCTGGGATTAAATGCGTGTGCCACCACTCCCGGCACTAGTGGTTTTTTAAATTTGTTTTGAGACAGTCTAATGTATCCCAGGCCAGCCCTGAATAACCTATGTAGCTAACTCTTAGCTCTCTCTGCTTTGGTTATGGAATCAATATGCCTTCCCAGAGAGAAATCACCACATACACTAGAGATGAATAAAGGAAAAGATCTTTAATATGGTGCAGGTCTGGCTGTAACGCTCAAAAAGGAGCAGCTATGAAGATTTCAGTAACTTAGATACACTTTAGGCTTATGCATTCCATATATCCTGTCATCCTGAAATCCCTTTCAGGTCCTGGCCCCAGGTTAGAATTTGAGCAGTTTAGGGGGCTGGTAAGATGGCTCAGCGGGTAAGAGCACCCGACTGCTCTTCCAAAGGTGATAAGTTCAAATCCCAGCAACCACATGGTGGCTCATAACCATCCGTAACGAGATCTGGCTCCCTCTTCTGGAGTGTCTGAAGACAGCTACAGTGTACTTACATATAATAAAATAAAATAAATCTAAAAAAAAAAGAAAAAGAGAATTTGAGCAGTTTAAACAAGTCTGGCCAACTTAGGCAGATGGGAAAATAACACAGCAATGATATTGCATGTTGCCAGAGTTATCTTAAGTACACCAGTGTTGTTGCCGGCTAGGGTCATCTCGCTCACCCGTGAAGATTATGCTTCTCTCAAGAGGAGAACTGGGGGCTTCATGGAAGTCCAGGACTCTTAGGAATGGTCTGAGGGGTTGGTCAGTCCTGACAGACATTTATACCCTAAGGTTGTACACCCTGCCTAACAGCCTGGTTAGCAGAGTCCTTATCTTTGGGGTGTTGGGGAGGCAGTGTTCCCTCAGCTACATTCTGCCTTGTGTGATTTCATGTCTCCTAAGAGACTCTATTGATAAATCCTTTACAACATCAATTCTGCTACTTTGGCTTTCTTCTAAATCCTGCCTCCCTCCTAAGTGGTCACAGGCATAAGCCCCTGTGCCAGGCTTTGTGCATAAGTCCATTTATGTGTATGTTGCTGTATACAGGTGCATGTGGCTTTTTGTTTGCAGGTGCATGTGTGTTCACATGTATGTTCACATGTATGCGGGTGCATATGTATGTAGATGTCCATGCATCTTGCTTTTTAAGGAAAAAAAAAATCTCTCCCTGGGACCTTGGGTCTCCTTCACTAGGCTAGGCTGGCTGGCCACCAGAATCCCAAGGATCTTTTTGTTTTCGAACTGGAATTACAAGTATCCTTTTTTAAAAATGTATTTATTTATTTATTTATTTATCTATCTATCTATCTATCTATCTATCTATCTATCTATTTATTTATGAGACAAGAGCTCACTATGTGGTCTCGGCTGGCCTGGAATTTGCTGTTTAGACCAGGTTGGTTGAACTCCCAGAGCTCTCTCTATCTGCCTGCTTCTGCCTCCTGAGTGGCGGGATTTGAGGCGGGACTTGAGGCCTGCACCACAATGCTTGGCTCATACACAGCTTTTCACAGGGGTGCTGGAGTTTCTGTCCCTCACTCTTGCACAGCAGGCTTTTGAGCAACTGGGCCACTTCTACAGCCTCTTTTCTGAGACAAGGTCTGTTTATTTAACAATGACTGTCTTTGTACTCTGTGTAACCCAGATTGACCTCATACTTAAATCAGCCTCCTGCCTCAGCCTCCTGAATGGAGGGTTTCAGTGGGTTTGGTTTCCTAATAGTACAGCCCTGGCTCTGCCTGGCTGGAGGCTATAAGCCATGGGCTCCTCTGTATGGCTTCCTCCTTCAGTGATCCAGCCCAGAAGCTGGCTTTCTGTCCTGCTTAGGCAGCCCAGGCATGATGTAATGAAACCACCAGAATTCTGTCACCAGGGGCCATGTTCTATAGCTCAGAAGTGACATTCAGGCCCTGTCTGGACTCCAGGAGAAATTTGTCCAAGCTCTAGAAACCAGAAGTCATAGGGAACCTTGGGGATGTCTGCCACAGGCCCAGCAGCCTGCTACCTTCTGTCAGCAGGCTGTCACATTGTCCCAGCCCTGCCTCCTTCAGCTACCAGGGCCCGACTCCAGCCCTACCAGGTCTGCTGGGTCCGCAGAGATATGGTATCTGCTACTTTTCTGTTGAATCCTATCTGTTTTCTATCTCCTACAATGACTCCCCTGTCAGAGTCCTCTCCTCTTTAGTCCTTTAACCCCCCCCCCCCCCGTTATTGTTGTCAGTGATATTCCAGAGGAAATAGAGGCTTGGACAAGGCTTATTCTCCATGTTTAGCCAAACTTCTTCCCTGCCCATGGCTAAGCTTCTCCAATCAGATAGATAGGTCTTTGTTTTGTTTTGTTTTGTTTTTCGAGACAGGGTTTCTCTATATAGCTCTGGCTGTCCTGGAACTCTCTTTGTAGAGCAGGCTGGCCTCGAACTCAGAAATCCTCCTGCCTCTGCCTCCTGAGTTCCGGGATTAAAGGCGTGCGCCACCACGCCCGGCTGATAGGTCTTAGTTTTAGTGTGATTTTTCCTGCCTCACCTCTGTTCAGGGTCCAACCCCCCCCCCCAACCTCAAAGCTGCATGATCAGGCCTCTGATGCTCTCTGAACACAGCTATGGGTGCTGGATGTAGCACCTTCTCAGCCTTGAACAGAGACAGACACACAGGTAGAACATGTCCGGGCTCTTTCCTGCTTCTGTGCTATCCCCTCTCTGAACCCCTCCCGCTACCCTGCCTCTTGGCACCTCTCTCTCCTACCTCTCCCCCTTCTGCCTCAGGCACCTTCCTGGGAACTTCCCTAAATGGTGCAGGCAGAACTTGGCCCTTTTTCTTGGCTGGCCAAGCATCTCACTGGAGTCTACAAACATCTGCAAACCAGGGCCTGGTGCCCATCTAACCCTCTGCTCTCCACACAGCTACAGAGATGGAGGAGGCATGGGTGTTATGCTGAACGATGAAGCAAGTCTTTTCTTCTCAAGCAGGCAGAGCCTGACGAGACACAGATCCCAGAGGGATACACTAAATACAGTCTGGCAAACCCTGGCCAGGCTCCTTGGAACTGCTGGGCTCACATCCAAAGGCTGCATATGGCCCCCAATCCCAGGGAGCAGCCTCTGCCCCCCTCGGCCACTTCCATCCCTGGGGGAGCTGGGGGATCCTTGTCTCAGTGCATCTCCCAGCTTTCTCTGCTGGAACTTCCTGTCCTTCTCTGTCCCATTGACACTCACCCTCCAGATCCTTGGAGTCCTGCCTGCTGTGCTCTCTGCCCCGCCCTCATCATTCTGGTTCTGTGACACAGATCACTCCTGTAATTGACAGGGTGTAGTCCCCGGCTGTAGCCTTCCCTACTCCAAGCCCACACCTGCCAAGAGAGAACACCAAGGAGGCTGTGTCCTGTGTCACTGGAGGCATGCCAAAGGCTATTTCAGACAACACCTATTAAGAATGGACATAGAAAACAGGGACCTTGAGGCAGGAAATAAGCCAAGTCCAGGAGCTAAAGACGCAGGAGCCCAAGACTCAAGGGTCAAGGGCAGGCAGCTGTAGCCCTGCTGAAGCGATGTGTCCTTTGTCTAGCACCAGGATCCTCACTGCTCCATCTCCTGACTCCTGGAGGAGCCGCCTGCCTGAGGTGGCCTCAGTGGGGATGAGTCTGTACTTGCTTCCGGTAGGACCTAGGGACAGGCTATAAACTAATGAGGTTTTGTTAATTACTGGGCCCAGCAATGGGAGACACGGGGGACTGAGATTTGCCACCTGCAGGGTGAAGAGCAATATGTCCCTGTTAAAAAAAAGAAGATGCCTTTCAGGGAAGATGTGAACGATGGACATGGGCAAGGGATCCCCGAGGGTGGACACAGAAAAGTGGGCACAGAAAAGTGGGCACAGGTCTCAGGCCTCGGGACAACCAGCTTCTGAGAGCTCTTGGGCCTCTCGAGACAGTGTGGGGAAACGGTGATTCGCAGGCCTTGCCTCAGGCCCCATGGAAGAGGTCCAACCTAGGTAGTGTTTGGGGAGGTGAGACGAGAGCGGCAGCGTGTGTGTGTGTGTGTGTGTGTGTGTGTGTGTGTGTGTGTGTGTGTGTGCTTCCATGTGTCCTCCTCGGTAGCTTCAAGGCAGTAACAAAGAACTTTATCTAGACTTGCAGTAAGTCACTAAGTAGAGACGGGGTTTCCAGGGGGAGGGGGGAGGGGCTGGGAGCAGGAGGCTTACACAGGAACGAACACCGGAAGTTAGGTTCCTGGCTAAGACATTGTTCGACCTTACATGCCACTTGTAAAATGGGTTGTCGAGCTCCTCCACATGAGGTCAAGGGATAGAGCAGTTGGGAGGGGCTTGGCTGCAGGGGAGGAGCTGGGGTTTAAGAAGCCACCAGATTTACTTTACACACCAGGGCTGTGACAGGGTTCAAAGTTCCATTATAATCTTGAGCTAAGGGACCAAATAGCAGGGCTCCACTGACACTGGGAACCCAGGCTGGATATCCAAATCTGGGCCAGAGGGACCCAGGAGGTGACCTTGGCAACCTGCTGAGGAATTTGGAGCCCACAAATGTGGGATTATAGGCAGATCATCTGCTGGGTCTGGATTCAGATCTCAGGAATCCTGCCTAGCCCTCCGCATCCAGGGCGCCTGTAGGACTGCAGGCCTCTTGGGGTTCCGTAGTCTGTTTTCAGGGTGATTTTCCTAGCTGATGTTAGCAGTAAACAGTAGTGTCCCTTGGCAAGGCCTGCCTGACTGCCTGGGGTGCAAGGCCTTTACCCCACGACACAGCAGAGCCGCAGGACCTCTCCTGTCCCTGATTTGGGCTCTGTGCACCAATTTCCATTTTCAGGAGAGGCACTCGGTGGGTTCAAACACCTGGGGTGCCACAATGGAGAGTGCCACCAACACCAACCGTGTATATTATAGTTGTCCTGCCAGACCTGGAGGCTGGGAGCAGTGTGTGTGTGTGTGTGTGTGTGTGTGTGTGTGTGTGCTCAGAGGCAATCAGGGGAACAAGGAGGAGGTGTCCTGTAGGACAGGAAAGATCTAGTCGTCTGAAGAAGGGAGAGGAAGGCAGGTTAGGCGAGAGAACAATCTGGATGCAGTAGACTAGGCCCTCAGCGCTGGCCTTGCCCGTGCTGGGCTTCTTCTCTGGCTCTCCCAGTGTGCAGTAGACTAGGCCCTCAGCGCTGGCCTTGCCCGTGCTGGGCTTCTTCTCTGGCTCTCCCAGTGTGCAGGTTCAGTGGCCAAGCCTCTCAAGGCTCTGCTCAGAGGCAGTCAGGGGAACAAGGAAGAGGTGTCCTGTGTTTGCTGAAGAGAATCTCTTGTTTGATTGTGGTGCTGGGGACTGAACAATAGACTGTGTTCTCAGCAAGAGTTCTACCATTCAGCCCCGGCCCCTGCTCTGGCCCAGTCCCAGCCCCAGCCCCAGCCCTGGGTCCTATCCTAGCCTGGCCCTAGCCTCAGCCTGGCCCCAGTCCAGCTCATCCCTATTCCCTAGCCTGGCCTTAGCCTCAGCCCCAGCCCAGCCCCAGCCCAGCCCCAGCCCAGCCCCAGCCCAGCTCCTAAGGATCCAGTGGAGGTGGGTGTGTCTGAGAGGCAAGAGGAGGTCAGGACTTTCCAGACCTGTGGTACCAGGTAAGTGTTGGAAGTTTACTCTGTAGAGAAACCGGATGTCTACCCCTGGGAAGTTCACTCTGTAGAGAAACCAGATGTCTACCCCTGGGGAGTGGCTGGTCTCTTATATCCCTCTCACAGCTTCACACACACACTCAAGAGACCTGGGAAAAGTCCAAGGCCCGTGGGTTCCCTGGAGGAAGCAATACTAAACAGTATGCCAGCCTGGCCTGAGAGCTCTGGGAAGCACGGTGGTTCCCAGGCAGGGACAACTGTGGGTAGTGTGGTACGGTCATGGGCAGGGTGTAGGGCAAACAGGTTGGACCCGCTGGGGCAGGAGTCCCACCTCTGGGTGGGACACGTGACTTGCCTCCACTCGGGAGGGAACATCTGGATATGTTCAGCTTGGTGAAGCCTGGGCCTGTACTAACCCACTGAGCCTGGACCTACTTACCCCTCCTGAACGGAAACTTTTACCGGCTTTAACCCTTGACCCCATTCTGCCTCAACAGCCAGCTCACCTTGTGCTGGCCCACAGGGAGGCCACACGTCTGCAGGGCTTTCTTCTCCTCCTGTTACCACTGCTCTCAGTCACCTCAGCTGTCAGCTGCTCTGAAGCTGCATCGCTCCGGGGCCCTGGCCCCAGCTGTCTGCTCTGTCTCCAAGGCTCAGTGGTCTGGAATAAGTTCTGCCTTCTCACTTCTCTCCTTCTACCTCTAACCCCAACTTAAAGCACCCCGAATCTTCCCAGCTTCAGATCCAACCTGGCCAGATCCCGTGTCATGCGCTGCCCTTGTCTGTCCTGCAGCCCCCTCAGGCACAGCCTGTCCACTCGGCTTCCTCCTCCAGTTCTAACATGTGACCTTTGGAATCCTGGACAGCTCTAGCTTCTAGTGCGGTTGACAGTGGAAATAAAATCGGGTATGGTGGCACATGCCTTTAATCCCAGCACTCCGGAGGCAGAGGCAGGCAGATTTCTGAGTTCAAGGCCAGCCTGGTCTACAAAATGAGTTCCAGGACAGCCAGGGCTACACAGAGAAACCCTGTCTCGAAAAACAAAAACAAAAAACAAACAAACAAAAAAGACAGTGGGAATAAAATACAGCCCTTCTCTGTTCCTAGGACAGTGTCCATAGACACCAAGTTCCTGGAGTGGCTGAGAGGATGTGCCAGGCACCCAATCCTCAGCAGAACTCAGTTGTCCAACCAGGACTGTCATGGGGGATAGTGAGAGGTAGCTGCCCAGAGGCCCTGGATCCTATCTCCTCAGACTGACTCTTGGATTCTGGGAAGGGCGGGCTAGTAAAGAGAACAGGGTGGGGAATGGCATCACTTTACAGGTAGGTTGAACATGACTTCTATAGTAGGAGTTTGCTTCAACACCTTGCTTAGGAGGTCAGAGGGTATTAGAGACCACAGCCCAGAACAGCCAGTCCTGAGGGAAGTCCACGTGGCCAGGGCCTAAAGCTACCAGCAGATAGATGCTTTGTCTCCACTGCGTCCTGAGTGGACTGCATCCTGAGTGGAGTGGGCTGAGCCACTTCTGAGTTCCTGACCTGCCTGAACTGTGAGACAATGAATGTCAGCGGTCGATTAAAAGTCTAGTGTGGCGGTACACATCTGTGCATACCCCCATACACACCTAGCACCTGAGACAAGAAATCAGGATGATTAAGAATTCAAGGAGCTGGGCGTGGTGGCGCACGCCTTTAATCCCAGCACTCGGAAGGCAGAGGCAGGTGGATTTCTGAGTTTGAGGCCAGCCTGGTCTACAAAGTGAGTTCCAGGACAGCCAGGGCTATATACAGAGAAACCCTGTCTCAAAAAAACAAAACAAAACAAAACAAAACAAAACAAAACAAAACAAAACTTCAAGGACATCCCTGGCTACTTAGTGAGTTGAAGACTAGCCTGGGCTACAGAGGATCCTGTCTCAAAACAACAACAAAAAAATCAAAATGTCACTAGAACCATGGTGGCAACCCCAACAGGCAGGAGGCAAGGACACTGTGAATTTGAAGCCAACCTGGGATACATAGTGAAGCTTTGTCTCAAAACAAAACAAAGTATCACTTGGGGACTAGTAGGTGAGCAAAGGGCTCATCATGCTTTTTTTTGACATGCATGTTCCCTGGCAACTTCTGCATGTGCAGGAGCCGCCTGTCCCACATGCCAGGGGGACACTGCCACTTCTGTCAACACAGAACTCAGAGACACAAAGGCAGCAACCTACATTGAGGAGCCTTCCAATTCCCACATGTCCCACTCCCTCTTCACAATGGTTTCTGTATACGCAAACCCACAGCATCTGAAGGTTAGGTTACTCAAAGCATCATTGCAAACATCAACCTTGGGTAACTGTTACTATTTGGGGCAGTATCTCCACACCCTGTGTACCTGAGCATGGCCTTAAACTACAGAACCTCGAAACACTGAATCCTCTTGTCTCCACCTTCTTAAGACCTGGATCACAGGCATGCCACGCCCAGCTCTGCCAACAGTCACTTCTGCCGCTGGGCTACTGTTTAAGGGTTCACACCATTATGTCTAACAGGTGCCCAAAGGTTGGGAACAAAGTGTTAATTTCTCAAGTGATGGGTGAGCGGAGGTTCAGGCTGACTTGATGCAGCCCTAGTCAGAAAGTGTTGGGGCTGGAGAACTGGCTCAGCAGGGAAAAGCACTGGCTGCTCTAGCGGAGAACACAGCTTCAGTTCCCAGCACCCTTGTGGTGGATCACAACCACCCTAACTCTGGCTCCAGGGGATCTAAGATCTCCTTCAGACCTCTGCTACAGGGCCTGCAAGCCAAACACTCATACACATAAAATCAAATAAAGCCTTTTTTAAAGTGTTTTTTTGGGGGTTTTTTTGGGGTTTTTTTTTTTTTTTTTTTTTTTTTTTGGTTTTTTGAGACAGGGTTTCTCTGTGTAGCCCTGGCTGTCCTGGAACTCACTCTGTAGACCAGGCTGGCCTCGAACTCAGAAATCCGCCTGCCTCTGCCTCCCAAGTGCTGGGATTAAAGGTGTGCACCACCATGCCTGGCCAGTAAAGAATTTTTGATTAAAGGTGGAAGGATGGGCCTAGAGCTCCCAGGAGCTCCTGAAAGAACCTATCTTCTAAGTCTGATGGCATGGAACCTCTAGGAATGTAGCTTTTTCTTTTTAACTTGTTTGTTTTATGGATGTAAATACACCGTCTTCAGACACACCAGAAGAGGACACCAGATACCATTACGGATGGTTGTGAGCCACCATGGGGTTGCTGGGATTTGAACTCAGGACCTTCAGAAGAGCAGTCGGTGCTCTTAACCACTGAGCCACCTCGCCAGCCCCCAGGATGCATCTTTTTACACCTGTGTGCTTTGCGGGTGCTGTGGATTGCTCAGTGAGGCGAGCAAGTTAGGAAGTAACACCATGTTTAATTACCTGCGGGTGCACGCCTTTAATCCCAGCACTCGGGAGGCAGAGGCAGGAGGATTTCTGAGTTCGAGGCCAGCCTGGTCTACAGAGTGAGTTCCAGGACAGCCAGGGCTATACAGAGAAACCCTGTTTCAAACAAAACAAAACAAAACAAATATAAAACAAAACAAAACAAAATTACCTGCAGTTGTGATGGTCCAGGTGGCTCCCGGGACATAAGGAAGCTTTACTCTCCTTGTTAAACTCCTCTCCCACTTAGCCCTGTGTCCTGGTCAGTCACCATGTTTCTGTCATATGCCCTTCATTACTCCAGCCTGGCCTGAACTCAGGATCTCAGCATGGCCTTGAGCTTCCAGAGAGCATCCTGCCTCTATCTCCTGAGCGCTAGCATCATAGGCAGGTGCCACATGGCCTACCGTGTATTTCCTGGGGAGCTCTGTAACCTTCTCAGTATCCTTTTAGATCTTCCTCTCCAATTCAGAATGTGAACCACTGAAATCGTTTAATTGTGTGTAAAGTCAGAAGAAAAAGATGAATTTTGGGGAGAAGTAAATGTTACAACATCAGCATACTCACCTTCATACCACTGATCCTAAATACAATGTGCATACTTTTTGGAAGAATGGGAATGGGAGCAAAAGACACGGCCCTCATGGGAGGAACTATGCCCTCGACCGAGCCTCAGTTTCTCCCTCTACCATGGGTGTGGATACCTAGCTCATCCTGGCTTGGCTAAGGGACATGGTTGGCTGTTGGCTGTGGTCCTTCACCCTCCCACTGAGCAGAGATCTCTGGATATCTTGAGGTGGCTGGATAGAGGAGCCTCGGTAGTGCTTTTTCACCCACCCCTGCTGGAGAGGGCGCCGTGGCAACAGGTGTCTCTAGCCGAGTGCAGAGGAGGACAGGCCTCTCCTGCTAGCAGCTGTGTGCGATCCTGGTTCACCCAAGCGTGGCTGAGGCCTGGCTGCGCACCTGTGGATTGGATGCACAAATGCCACAGGATGCACCTGACATCAGGTGTGAGAGGTCAAGGACAGAAAGGCCCACCCTGTGTCCAGGTCCTTGCCTTTGATTGACATTGTGCTTTAGCTGTACCCCCAGCCCCCATGCTTGGCTGCAGCCCCTCAATCTTAGGACCATGCAGCTGGGGGGGGGGTCAAATATCAGATAAGCCTGCGTGTGTGTTTGTGTGTGTGTGTTCTCCAAGTATTTGTATGTGCATGACAGAGATTTATAATCTCAAGGCACATCCCATGTGCATGTGGCATGACGGTGTGTGCTGTGACTACACTCAGTCCTGACAAACATCTGGGGCTGCGTCTCAGGTCATCCCGAGGGGAGAACCAAGGCATGGACGAGTGATAGAGGCCAGCTGAGGAGGAGACTCTACAGGCAGGGCTCTCCTGTCAGGGCCTTGTCAGCTGAGGAGGAGACTCTACAGGCAGGGCTCTCCTGTCAGGGCCTTGCCAGCTGAGGAGGAGACTGTACAGGCAGGGCTCTCCTGTCAGGGCCTTGCTAGCTGAGGAGGAGACTCTACAGGCAGGGCTCTCCTGTCAGGGCCTTGCCCGACCTATGACTCCAGGCCTAGCAACCCCCTTTCTCATTTGAAGGTAATCCCAGACCCAATAGAAGCATCCTTCTATGGATGTGAACCTCAGTTTCTCCCAGGAAGCATCCTTAGAATCTCAAGCAATCTGAGAGGAAGAAAATGAAGCCCTCGCTGCCAGAAACTCACTCCGACCTCAAACTCAGAGGTCTGCCTGCCTCTATTTCCTAGAGAGGGGATTAAAGATGGCGCGCCACAACACCAGACTTCTTTTCATTGTTTTGAGGCAGGGTCCCACTCCGTAGTACAAGTTTGCCTGGAACTCTATAATTCGCAACAACTCTCCTGGAAGTCTCCTCCTCCTCCTCCTCCTCCTCCTCCTCCTCCTCCTCCTCTTCCTCCTCTTCCTCCTCTTCCTCCTCTTCCTCCTCCTCCTCCTCCTCTTCTTCTTCTTCTTCTTTCTCGAGACAGGGTTTCTCTGTGTAGCCCTGCCTGTTCTGTAGACCAGGGTAGCTTTGAACTCAAGAGATTCACCTATGTTTGTGTCCTGAGTGATGGGATTAAAGGCATGTGTCCCCAGCACCGGCACCACGGACAGGCTGTCCTTGAACTCTGACCCCTCTGGAAAAGCACTCATGTTCAGCTGTGACTAGCCGATCTCACTAGGCCTGTTCTCAGGTTCACCCTTGTTAAAGCATCTGGTAGATGTGCCCTCCCTTCTAAGTCTGAACAGCATTCGATGTTTATCCAAGTGTCCCCCATGGATGAGTGAGGCATCCTGCCTCTGGCCACTGTGAATAGTGAGGCTGTGAATATGTGTTCACCAATGAAGGGGCAGCGTTTAGATGACGGTGAATTCAGTTCAACATATAGTGACGCTGGAATGGTTAGGGTGATTCTGAAGTGAGACAGATGGCCTTAGCCGACATTTAACATTGATGGTGGCCAGATTAAAGTCACCCAGGCTGTGGGCAGCCCTGGCCCCAGTTCTCTCTTCATGTCCAAGGTGTGGGACTTCATGCAGCTGATGCAGACTAAAGTCTGCAAGAGGCCAGGTCCTCCTCACCAGCCCCTTAGGATCCAGCATTTGCCAAGAGCCAGGAAAGCATCTGATTTGCTATGCTATCACCGGGCCACCTCCAGCAGGTTGTGGTCAGTCTATGGATGGCCTCCCTTCCATGACTGGTCCAGCTCTGATGGGGCCCCAGGTAGCCTGAACAGTGACAGTCAAGGTGTGAAGATGGCTTGACCCCTGCCCCTTGAACTGCAAGATTGGGAAAACCAAGGACGGGGACCCCGACACTTTCTAATACAACAGCTGGAGCTGGCCCTTGTTGGTGTTTGGAGGGGGAGCCCCCACTGCTCTGCACCCCTAAGCAGCAGAGCCCCCTCACCAGTCTGTCTTTTATCACTCCCACTTGATCCCTAATGTTGCCTTGACCTAGGTGGCCTGCTGCCAGCCTCGCCCCCATCTTTGGTTGCTGGGTGGAGGGAGAGGACTGCTCCTAGCTGTTTATGGGTAGCCCCTTGTGTTCTTCCCACCAGATCTGCCCCTAAGCGGTCCCACCACTTGAGGAGTGCCCCTAATTGCCCTGCGCTAATTGCTTGCTGAGTTCACCTGTGCAGCTGGGCTGAGCTCCCAGGAGGCAGAGTTTGTTGTTGGAAGTTAACTGAATTAAGGGATTCAGCTTGGGGGATGGATGCGTCCCTTGGAAGATTTCATCAGAATGGGCCTCAATTCCTCAGCAACTCACCTGGCTTTTTCCAAACCAGCTGAGGCCTGACCTACCAGAAATGGCAGACCATAAACTCTGGTCCTGGGAAGGCACAGAGCTGTCCAAGCCTTGGCTTTTTCCTTTTAAGAATTTTATCGATGTATATTTAGATACATTTTACATTTACATTTGTAATACATTTAGAGTTGTCAACTAATGTCCTCGTCCATCCTTACCTCATCTGCCTCCTCGCCAAGGCCCCGTGAGCCTGCTAATAGCCAGTCCCTGCAGGCAGCTCTTTGATGGCTGGCTCTCTCTGTCTGTAGATGGCCTCTCTGCTCATTCTATTACTTACATCTGTGTGGTCTCATTGTGTAGCTCATCAAGCTGCCCCCCACTAACAATCCTCCTGCCTCAGCCTTCTGTATGGTGGGATTACAGGAATGAGCCTGGGTTACCTTTTTATATTTATATTTTTAATTTTTAGTTTGTGTGTGTGTGTGTGTGTGTGTGTGTGTGTGTGTGTGTGTGTGCTTATGGGTATGTGTCCAAGGAGGCCAGAAGAGGGCACTAGAAGCTCTCTGGAGTTGGCGCTACAGACAGTTGTGAATCACCAGAAATAGGTGCTGGAAAGCAAACTGAGTTCGGATCCCCTAACAGCTAATGTTCTTGACCACTGGGCCATTTCCAACAACTGTCAACTTTTCCACCCACACTCTAATTCCCCAAATTATGATGCTGAGACTTATTATTTATGATTAAATGACTAAGCCACAAGGTTTAGCTCATTCCCCAACTACCTCATAACTTAATTAATCTGTTTATTCTAAGAGTGCCACATAGCTGGCTACCTCTTCTCAGTTTCATGTGTCTGTCAGAGTTTGGTGCCAGTCTGTTCCTGACTATATCCCAGAGTTCCCCTCTCCCTACTGGAACTCCCACCTCCTATATCCTGTCTCAGCTAATAGGCCATACACTTTTTATTGACAGGTGACACTTCCATACAGTTCATGAGAGATTTCTCTACAATCTCCAGCTTCTGTTGTTGTTGGTGTTCTTGTGAAGTGGAAACTTAAAGGTTCTTTGGAAAGTCGGTTGGATGGTGTTTTGCTAGGGGCAATCGCGTGAAGGAACGCTTAGCTGAGGCAGACACAGAGGAGAGAATGTTCTGCTAAAGCAAGCACGTGAAAGGCCATGAGATGGATTCTTTGCTAACAACACACATGTATTGGTCCATCAACATTGCATAGTTGAGCTGCATTTGACGGGACTCCATAGAGAGAAATGCACCAAATAATTTTCTGGTGGTGTGCTACAGTTTCTAGCAGCTTCTGCAGACTCAGGCAATTGGCAGAGTGATGTCAGCTGAGACAGATGCACACGCTGAGGCAAGGTCTGTGGAGGACACCTGATATTTGGAGGGATAAAAGGACTTGACGGACAGTGACAGAGGCTGAGCTAGGCTTGCTTACAGAGCTCGCTGTGCAACAGTTGTGTGTCTCCAGTCTTCTCTGATCTTTGCTTCCCTTAGAGAGGCATAGTGGAAAACTTTTCTTTCTTTTTTTCAGTTTTTTGAAACAGGGTTTCTCTGTGTAGCCCTGGCTGACCTGGAACTCACTCTGTAGACCAGGCTGGCCTTGAACTCAGAAATCCAGAGAACTTTTCATATTGTTCTCCTTGGCGTCTCTTGTTGACTTGTACGGAGGCTGAGGCTGGCTGTCTCGGCTGGGTAGTGCCACAGCTGCCGCTGATTCCTGTTTGCTATCCTGACTCTACTGAACTGGACTGCTGGTGCATCCCTGAGGTGTCAGTGGGTGGATCGGGCTGTTACTGCGAACCTGTGAACTGAACTGCTGATTTCCAGACAACACAGATGGGAGTTGCTCCAAAGAACCTTTCTAAACAGGTCCACTTCCCCTGTATCCTTTCTTTCTCACTATCTCTAGTGGGTGGTGGGATAGCAGGTAGGTTAAAGCATTTAATAACCATCATTAAAAAATAGGTTTTGAAGAAAATTAAACTTACATTCTTGTTTTTGTTTTTTGAGAAAGGGTTCCATTATATAGTCTGGGCTATCCTTTAACTCACAATCTTCCTACCTTAGCTCCTCAAGTGCTGAAATTTAAGAGTGTACAATTAAGCTGGGTGGTGGTGGTGCATGCTTATAATCCCAGTACTTGGGAGGCAGAGCCAGGCAGATTTCTGAGTTCAAGGTCACCCTGGTCTACAGAGTGAGTGTCAGGACAGCCAGGGCTACACATGTGATATAGCATGTTCTTTCCATTGTAGGGTTATATCACAACTTCTATTACTTTATTATTTCTATTGATCTGTTAGCTAATGGACATGCAGCTATACATGTCCTGTCATGTTCACGGTATTACGAATGCATACGTTCATGCTTTGAGGAGAAATTTTTTTCATTTCTTCTGAGCAGTAATAGCTAGGTGTAGAGTTCCTGGGTCCTACAGCTGATGTAAAACGACGTCCAATATTTTTCTGAGGTCCTTCACTTCCATTTGTATTCCAACCAGCAACGAATGAGCATCTCCCTTGCCTTGTCCTTGTCAGAAGTGGTTTGATGTCCAATGCATTCTTTTCTTGTTGTTTTGTTGGTTTTGCTTGTAGCCCCGCATGTCCTGGAACTTGCTCTGTAGACCGGGCTGGCCTTGTCGTCACAGAGATCCTCCTGTCTCTGGCTCCCAGTGCTGGAATTAAAGGCACGCGCATCACTGCGCAGACCTAATTTTAGATACTCTGCTCTGTCTGAGTACCTCATTGCAGCTTAGCCTGCCTCTGGTCACTGACAGACGACACAGTGAGTGGGCTTTCAGGAGCTTACTGGCATCTGCCTCTGGTCACTGACAGACGACACAGTGAGTGGGCTTTCAGGAGCTTACTGGCATCTGTGTATCTTCTTTAGTCAAGTGTGTTCAAATTTTTTGACCCTTTTAATTAACACATTGGGGCTGCAGAGATGGCTCAATCATTAAGGTCACAAGACCTTCCGGTGGACCCAGGTTCAGTTCCCAGCACCCTCATAGAGGCTCACAACCGTCTGTACTCCAGTTCTGATGCCCTCTTCTGGCCCCTATAGTCACTGCATGCACAAACATGGTGTAGACAAAATAACCATAAACATACAATAAAAATAAACGCATTGTTAAAAAATGACACATTAAGACTGGGCACGCACGCGCGCATGCACACACACACACACACACACACACACACAGAGAGAGAGAGAGAGAGAGAGAGAGAGAGAGAGAGAAAGAGAGAGAGAGATTGTTTTTAAGAATTCTTAGGGCTTTCCCAGTGGTGGTGGCACATACCTTTAATCACAGTACTTGGGAGGCAGAGGTAGGTACAGAGTGAGCTCCTAGTTCATCCAGGGCTACACAAAGAAACCCTGCCCCAAAACAAAAACAAAAACCTCAAAAACTTTGGGCTGGAGAAAGGGCTCAGCAGAAGACCAGGGTTCAATTCCCCATACCCATCCGAGGGCCCATAACTGCCCATAACTCAGTTCCAGGGGGTCCAATGTTCCCTGTTTACCTATTTGAGCCCCAGGCCTGCATGTAGTGTACTGGTATACATTTAACACACAGGCAAAGCATTCATACACAAAAATAAAAATAGATAAAATTCTTATTCTTGCTATAGGGCATGTAGCCCAATGGAAGAGTGCCTGCTTCCTAGTACACTCAGGACCCTGGATTCAATCCAGTAGCACACACACATACACACACATACACACACACACACACACACACACACACACACACATTCTTGACATATATTTTTTTAATTAAAAAATTTTTTTTGAGGCAGTGGTCTCACCCACTTAGATAGCCTGAAATTTGCTATGTAGACCAGGCTGGCCTCAAACTCATAGAGAACCACCTGCCTCTGCTTCCTGAGTGCTGGGGTTAATGGTGTGCCACAACACCTGGCCTTGCTGTATTTTGAATATATGATTTGCACAGATACTTCCTCAATCTGTATCTTATTTTTATTTTGTTGATGGTAATTTGTATCTTTCATTTATTATTATTATTATTATTATTGATTTTTGAGACAGAGTTTCTCTGTGTGGCCCTGGCTGTCCTGGAACTCACTCTGTAGACCAGGCTACTCAGAAATTCACCTGCCTCTGCCTCTCGAGTGCTGGAATCAAAGCATGAGCCACTACTGCTCAGCTGTTTCTTCTATTTAAAGAAAAAAAAAATTTAGGGCTGGCAAGATGGCTCAGCGGGTAAGAGCACCAACTGCTCTTCCGAAGGTCCTAAGCTCAAATCCCAGCAACCACATGGTGGCTCACAACCACCGGTAATGAGATCTGATGCCCTCTTCTGGTGTGTCTGAAGTCAGCTATAGTGTACTTACATATAATAATAAATACAGCCGGGCGTGGTGGCACACACCTTTAATCCCAGCACTCGGGAGGCAGAGGCTTGCAGATTTCTGAGTTCGAGGCCAGCCTTGTCTACAGAGTGAGTTCCAGGACATCCAGGACTACACAGAGAAACCCTGTCTCGGAAAAAAACAAAATATAAAAAAAAATTAATATGTAATTTATTTTTATTGTATGTTCATTGGTGGTTTTGCCTTTGTGTGTTCGTGAGGCTGTCAGAAGCCCTGGAACTGGAATAACAGACAGTTCTGAGCTGCCACATGGTTGCTGGGAATTGAGCCCAGAACCTCTGGAAGAGCAGTCAGTGCTCTTAACCACTGAGCCATCTCTCTAGACCTCTATTTCTTTTATTTTAAAAAATTTATTTATTTTTTGTGATAGAGTCTCTCTTGGGGGTCTAATCTGGCCTCCAACCCAAGGTAATCCTCCAGCCTCAGTTTCCTTATTTCTGGGCTACTCTGCCCACACCATGCCTGGCTCGTCACCATCATTCTTGAATGGTTTGGCCTTCTCCATTCCATCTTCTCCCTGCGCCCTCGCAGTTCTGCCTCATCTGGTCTTTTCTCCCTCATACTTAGGAAGTCTTTCTCTCACTGTGCATCCTTTTAAGAATGTATTGTAAAGTATGTGCCTGCCTGTGTCTGTGTCCCTGAGTAGAGGCTTAGGAGTCCCGAGGCTGGAGTTAAAGCAGTTGGAAGCCACTTGATGTGGGTACTGGATTACACGCACGGCTCACTGAGCTTGGCTCATAAGGATATATATTTTTGAAGATTTATTTTTATTTTCAGTAATTTTTCTTTCTTTTTAAAATTTCTTTTTGTACGTATTTATTTTATTTTATGTGTATTGCATGCTTTCGTGCACGTATTATGCATGCCTGGTACCCACAGAGGCTAAACAAAGGGTGTTGGGTTCCCTGGAACTGAGTTATAGGTCGTTTACAGATAGTTGCAAGCCGTCATGTAGGTTCTAGGAATTGAACTGGGGTCCTCTGAAAGAACGACAGTCCACCCCCCCACCACACACATTTTTTTTTTTCCAAGTCAGGGTCTCACTGTGTAACCCCAGAGGCCTGGAACTCTCTCTACAGACCAAGCTGGCTTTGAACTCACAGAGATGCACTTGTTTCTGTTTCCCAAGTGTGCTAGAAGTAAAGGTCTCTGTCACCAGCCCAACTTAGTGATATTTTCTTTCATTTCCCAAATTATATGGCCGTCCAGGAGGATAGAATGTGTGTCTCTGCTTATTGTCTAAGGACACGACGTCTTGGCACCTAGCTGGCACACCCACCACATACAATGTTGTATTGCACTGCACCTGGCCAAAGTTCATCTTTAATGTTCAGGCCACAAGGCGCACATACTCCCATCCTGGGCACTGCCCACCGACCCTCTCGCCCGCCCCACCCCCTTCCCACACTCCTGTCAGGTCTCCTCAGGTGAGACTGTTTGCAGTAGCACCTTCCTCTCTCTGCCTTGGTTTGCTTTCCACAGCTCCTCCAGCTCAGCCTGAACATCACCACAGCCATTTCTGAGAGGCCCTTACCTCACACAGCTGTCTTCTTCATGCTTCATCCTTCACCCACAGATGTGATCAATGGAACCAGACTGCCATGCTGTAAGGGAGCCCAGGCTAGTGTGGTAAGAAGCCCTGCAGAGGGGAGCCAAAGGCCCTCCTTAGGGCAAGGGCCCCAGCAGGCCGGGGGGGGGGGGGGAGCAGCAGGCTGAGTCCGTCATTATCTAGAATCTAGACATTATCTAGATGAAGCGTCTCGGGACTTTTCACTATTGAGCCTCCAGATAACTGCAGCTGTGTAAGTGCAGGAAGCAGGGCCATCAGACCATCCGGGAACATGGAGAGGCAACAGAGACTGGGGTTCTGCGCCACCCTGCAGGGCTGGCTCTTCCCCAGCAGTGACAGATACCCATGGAGTCTCCTTGCCTCTCAGGGTCACTTAACATGCAAACCTTCCTCCCATCATCCTCCTTTCCCTCCCAAACCAGTACTTTAAAAAAAAAATTATTTTATGTATGTGACTACACTGTAGCTGTCTTCAAACACACCAGAAGAGGGCATCGCCGATCCCATTATAGACTGTGTCATTGGGGTTCCTTGCTGCCCCCCCCCCTGTGCTAGGAAGCCCTCTTCTTAGGTCAGTCTTTGTTCAGTTCGCCTTCCGGTGTTCAGCTCTCAGCCCTGCAGGCGCCCAGGAGCCTCATAATGTGCACCTGGGGAAGGCCAGGCCGGAGCCCGAGGGGCCCAGGGAAGATCCCTGGAGGCATAGTTACCGTGCTTGGTGAGCTAGCTAGGCTGGGAGGACAGCATTCCAGATGGTGAACATAGCCAGCTCTGACAAGAGCGAGAGGTGCGAGGTGCAGAGGGCTGGACTTGGGCCACCTTTGCCTCAGGCAGAGGGCACTGTGCAGACACAGGCCAGTGTGTTTCTAGGTCGGTAGGGTGAAATGGCGTGTCGCCATGTCGACATAGCCAACACCTGCACCTTGAAGTCCTGTAAATGTGGGTATCGCACAACTCAAAGCCTGGGACCCTGTGGGAGCCCAATGGGATTGGCAGGACACACCATGCTACGAGAAGAGAGGGTCATGGAGAAAAGGAAGGCAAGCGTCTAGCAGGATGTTGAGGGGCCTCGGAGGTTGAGGTGGCCAGGACAGGGGCTGGTTCGAGTGCAGGCAGCAAATTTCCGTAGGAAAGAGCCTTCTGGGAGGTACATGACTGGATGAGTTGGGAGCAGTGTCAATGGTGGGTCCCGAACTCGCAGACACAGAGGAGCCCATGAACCCCAGCAGCCAGGGCCTGGTATCCTCCCCAGAGACGCATGCTGGAAGCTCCGCGGTTCCTCCCTCTACCGCTAGGGGGCAGTGCTGGCCGCTGCTCCGCTGCACAGACAGGGATACCATGCCTCGCCCTCTTGTCCCAGCCAGAGCTGCGAGACAATGCGGCCCCCTGCACGCTCTCCGTGGCCCCGCAGGTCGGAGTGACCTACTGGACGCCACTCCCTGCTCTGCGCCCTTGCCGCACGTCTTCTTGGATCACGCGAGAAAGTGAAGACGGAAGGATGAGGGCCGCTTGGGTTTTGGGCAACTGCAAAGCAGTGCTGCTCCCCACTCCAGCCTGACAAGCAGGGGTCGCTGTATCATTAGGACTAGTCTGAATTGTGTGACCTGGGCTAGACCTGACCCCGCCCCGGCTTTACTTCACTGCCTGCTCCCACCACTCCTCGAGCTGGGAGCTGGAATGGCACTATGTAAATAAGATAGGTCGCACAAAAGACGCGGAGGCTATACGTGCAAAGCCGGCTCTGAGCCCCGGCTGCCGTTCACAGTCCAGAGGGGTGGGACTGACTCCTGAGGGAAGCTGAGCTCTTAATCCAATGCTGTCAAAGTCACAGAGCCCTGCAGGAATCCAGGGCCAGGTGCTGGGAAGGTCAAGGGGTGACCTGGCTTTCTGCTCCCAGCTTTCCTGATCCTACCAACTTCCTGGCCCCCCCAGGACAGCGGGAGCTTACTAGTTAGTCTCTCCTGGTAGGAGCCTGCCTGGTAGGTCCGGGCTGGACCACTGCTGTTTCAGTTCCCAGATGCCAGGCTGCGCCCTCTGTCAGCCTCTGACACAGCCTAAGAGGAAGGAATCACCACATTCGGCTTCCAGCCTTGCTCTCACACCCCCTACCCATTTCCAGTTCCCTTTCCACCTGGTCCTAGCACCTCAGCGTCAGCCCCACCCACCTCCATGATTAACTCTCAAACACACTTAGTCATCCACGTTTATGGGGCAATTTCTATCCTCATGACTGGACAGGCAGGCTCCACCCTCTGGACTGACCTCCTAGGCAGGGTGCTTGGGATTAGAGGGTGGTGGTGCGCCGGGGTGGGGGATGGGGAGTGCAATGTGTACTCTCCTTTTGCCAAGCCACTCCAGAGGTGAAGCCATACTCACATCTGGAGAAGAGAACACCGGGCAGAGGGAATGCACCTGCAAAGGACCTGAAGCCTGAAGGCTAAGGTCCTAGGGAGATAAGGTGGAGGTTTTGGTTTGAAAAGAGGGGTGGGGATGGCTTGGAGAAAAAGGGGGGGTCACATTATATATATATATATATATATATATATATATATATATATATATATACTTTTTTTTTTTTTTGGTTTTTCAAGACAGGGTTTCTCTGTGTAGCCCTGGCTGTCCTGGAACTCACTCTGTAGACCAGGCTGGCCTCGAACTCAGAAATCTGCCTACCTCTGCCTCCCTAGTGCTGGGATTAAAGGCGTGCGCCACCACGTCCAGCTTAATATTTAATATATTATATCTAATTGTATTTATATCTAATTGTGTATTACATGTATTATAAGAGGAGACTCAACAGATTAATAGGATTGAAGGTGGAGTAGTCTGAACACCATCACCATCTGCGGGCTGGAGAGCCAGAGAACAGGGTCTCTGAGGGGCTCAGTCTAAGCAGCAGGCACCACCCACTGCGTTCCCACCCCCGAGGAGGCCAGCCGGCACACTTCCTGGGAGTCGCCCATTGAAGACACTGAGTCAATGAAGTGACTAGTGTTATATATGTGTCTGTCCTCCCAGCATCCAGAGAGACTGAGGCAGGAGGATCAGATCATGCGGTTAAGACCAGCATGGGCTATAATGTGAGAACTTCTCAAAACCAAACAACAAACCCATCAGACAAGCTTGCTGAAGAAACATGGGGACACTGGCTCAGAAGAGCAGAGCCTGGGTGTGCTGGCTGGCTTTCTCCCCCTCTTACTTTGTCTCCCTCAAGTCCAAGACAGGGTCTCTCTATGTAATCTTAGCTGGCCTAGAACGGCCTTGAACTCACAGAGATCTGCCTGGTGCTGTCTCCAAAGCGCTGGGATTAAAGACACACGCCACCACACCAGCCTATCGGATGCTGCTGCACACGTTCAGGTGCTGACCCACAAGTCACTTGGCATTGAGAATGGCCTCACTGACAGACCCCAACCTTTGCCTTACCAATGGCCTAGGCATCTCTTGGTCCAGTCAAACTGACAGGAGCAGCCGACCCTTAGCATTTTCAGGCTGCTGGAGGTTGTGAGTTGGCCCTGGAAGAGTGCAGTCAGGGCTCAGGGCATTCAGCATTGATACCATTGGCTCCTCATTCTCTAGGAATCCATCCATGCACACACAGCTAGAGCCCTCAGTACAGGTCCAAGGGCCCATTTTGGAGGAAACCAATGATGTTACTTACAAGTTTTGCCTGACAACCCACCTCCCCTGTCCAGAGATGGAAGAGCCTCACCCAACATCTTCACCTACCTGTGTCTCGAGATGGACATTTATGATGGGAGGAACCACAGCTTTGGCAAAGTCCAGACCCTAATGGGGTTATTCAGAACTCACATAGGTAAAGCCTTTCCTTCCCGGGAGGGAGTGAAGCTTACAGTGAGCTTGTGTTCACATCTCTCATGCCTCCCGAGATGTGCACACGTATCTACCCGTGCCAGAAAGGGAACCAATGACAGGCCAAAGCATTGACACCACCCCCAAGTCCCACTTGGAGAACCAGCGAGTTTATTGGGCCACTTAGAGGAGTGTGGGGGACCCAGAGGCAGCTGTATCACCAAGGCCCACCCCAACACCAGTGACGACCCCTGAGAGCTGGAAACCTGGAGCTCTCTGAACAAGATGCAGGCAGCTCCACAGCTCGGAGAGTCTCTCCCCCTTGGCAGGCCTCACTGCTTGTATAATGTCACCAGGGAGAGGGAGGTTTTGTGAACCTGGTGTTTCAGGACAACCTGAGTTGTTTGCTTCTTGAGCCTTTCTTGTTTTGTTTCTTCAAGATGGTTTCCCTGTATAGTCCTGGCTGTCCTGGGACTCACTCTGTAGACCAGGCTGGCCTCGAACTCAGAAATCTGCCTGTCTCTGCCTCTGCCTCTGCCTGAGTGCTGGGATTAAAGGTGTGCGCCACCACTGCCCAGCTTACTTGTTGACTCTTAAGGGGCATCCTCCTGGATGGAATGTTTCTGCTCACAGGGAAGTGCGGACCAGCAGTGCTGTCTGTCTCAGTCTCTCCCTGTAAAGTGACCTGACTGTCATGACCTAGCACTCGGGTAGTCATGAGGTAAGGTCAAGGAGACTGCATTTTGTCAACAGGCCCTGCCTCTTTAAACACTTAACCATAGCAATAACTGATGACTATGTGGCTCTTTCAAAGGACTTGAATGCCATCAGATATACACCCAGAAGTGGCCCAGCTGTGTCAGACAGGACTGTATTTAGACCCCTGAGGAACCTCCTTACAGACACTGTAGCGGCCATACCAGTTTGATTTAAGAGGCTCTCCCACACAGATCCTCTCCCACACGATCCTCTCCCACACAGATCCTTGCTGGCATGGAATACTTGTTTCCTTGCCGGTAGCCATTCTGACAGGGGTTAGAGGAACTCTCAAAGCAGCTTTAATTTTTATGTTCCTGATGGGTAAAGATGTTGAATACTTTCAAATATTTGTTGAACTGGACTTACATTTCCTTTTTCTTGAGAATGAATATTCCGTTCTCAAGTATTTATTGAAATGGATTTATATTTAATCTTGAGAACTTGGTATTGAGTTTAAGTCTACGAATTGGGTGACTTTTTGGTGTTTAGTTTTTATAGTTCTTTATAGATTCATGATATTAATCCACTGTTAGTACTATTGGATATATAGCATATAGTTGCCAAAGACATCATCCCCTGTCTGTAGGCTGAGATAGATTTATTTATTTGTTTGTTTGTTTGTTTATCTATTTATTTATTTATTTATTTTGTCCTGCAGATAGAATGTGAGGTTAAGGTTAGCCATGTAGGCTGGCTCTTTTTTATTTTATTTTATTTCTTTAAGATTTATTTATTTATATGAGTACACTGTAGCTGTCTTCAGACACACCAGAAGAGGGCATTGTATCCCATTACAGATGGTTGAGAACCACCATGTGGTTGCTGGGAATTGAACTCAGGACCTCTGGAAGAGCAGTCAGTGCTCTTACCCGCTGAGCCATCTCTCCAGTTCTGAAGGCTGACTCTTTAGGCTTGTTTTCTTTCTTTTTTTTTTTTTTTTTTTTTTTTTTTTTTTTTTTTTTTTTTTTTTTTTTTTTTTTTTTTGTTTTGTTTTTTCGAGACAGGGTTTCTCTGTGTAGCCCTGGCTGTCCTGGAACTCACTTTGTAGACCAGGCTGGCCTCGAACTCAGAAATCTGCCTGCCTCTGCCTCCTGAGTGCTGGGATTAAAGGCGTGCACCACCACTCCCGGCTTGGCTTGTTTTTCTTTCTTTTTTTTTTTTTTTAAATTTTTTATTTATTATATGTAAGTACACTGTAGCTGTCTTCAGGCATTCCAGAAGAGGGTGCCAGATCTCATTAAGGATGGTTGTGAGCCACCATGTGGTTGCTGGGATTTGAACTTATCACCTTCGGAAGAGCAGTCGGGTGCTCTTACCCGCTGAGCCATCTCACCAGCCCCCGGCTTGTTTTTCTTTTAACCATTTCTTGTTTGTAGAAATATAAAGGCGCCCTGGGGTTGGAGCAACAGCTCAGAGCATTGCTGCTCTTGCAGAGGATCTGGGTTCATTTCCCTGCACCCACATGGTGACACACACATCTGAACTCCAGCTTCAGAAGAACTTGGCATCCTCTTCTGGCCTTTATGGGCACCGGCACACACATGGCACATGCATACACACAGGCAAATACTCATACACATAAAATAAAATAAATGTTAAAATAAGAATGAGGTCATAGCAAGTCAGTTACTGCAGTAAGCTCTGTGCCCTGCATGGCCATGCCCATGGGGGCCCAGTTGGCCCTCACAATGTCCTCTGGGGCAAGAGTCTCTGACTCCACTGGGCCCAGATGAGGGCCATCTGCACACAGATGAGGAGATGTGTGCAGGTTCTGTTCTTGCCTGTGGCTGTGTCGTACCTGGATGTAATGAGCCACCTGTTGAGGACACAGGGCACTGCCACCATCATACTGGGAAAGCAGAGATGATGTCACAGCCATTCCCCTTAAGACCAAAGAGTGCTTCTCCAACTGGTCTAAGCAGAATATATAATTTACCAGTTTGTTAAATGGAAAAGGCTGGGTGATCAGGCTTGGCTGGATCCAGGTGTCCTACAAAGACACAAGACAGAGAGGTCATGAGAGGTCATGGGGCCTGACTCACACTCAGGGAAGAGTGTAAGCTGAACAGAAAAAGACCCATCTCCTTGGCACTTGGCTGGCACCTGCATCCTGGTAACTCTGCAACAGAAGTGAAAAGTGAAATTCAGGCTCAAGTGTTTTTTGAAGATTTATTTTTAACTATGTGTCTGTGTGGATGTGTTCATATGTGAGTGTGTGCACATGTGTGTGGTCATGTGTGCATGTGAGTGTGTGGGTATGAACACATATGAGTGCAGGTGCCTGCAGAACACAGCAGAGGGTGTTACATCCCCTGAAACGAGAGTTCTCAGCACGGGTGCTGGGAACCAAATTCCAGTTCTCAGCAAAAGCATCAAGTGATCTTAACTGATGGGCCATCTCCCTACTCTAAGACTCGATTCTTTTAGGAAACATTGACGCATCGCCACGGTGACCATCACATATGTAACTTGGCATCAGAGCCAACATTTACCTGGGGTAGGATGCCTACCTACAAAAGGAATGCCGGCACATGAGACTCTGGGATCAGTCCCCGGCACTCTAAAGAAATGTCGGCCTTTCTGGACACTGCCAGGGCCTTCTGAAGAGCCCCTCCCCTTTAGCTTGACCAGTGATGACTTCGAGACTTCCCTCTTGGCCTGTCCATAGTCCCCACCTGGCTGGGACAGGCTGGCCAAATGCTGCTCAATTTTAGCCTGGCCGCCAGGCAAAACAAGAGGCTGCCCATTTATGGACTCCTGGCACAGCCGCATATCTTTACTGGCTAGTGTGTGAACTGCCTATTCATACCAGAGCACCGTCCTGGGATGGTCCTCCCAGCTGGGTCACGGCAGCTCTTCCTACAGCTTTGCTACATGTCTCAGATGATTCTCCTCTAGGAAGTTACCTTCCTTGTGTTGAGCCTTGAGAGACCGCTGGGATAGACCGAGAGGAGGATGGGAGAGCCAAAGCCCTTCTGATCAGAGGAAGGCCAGAGTTCATCCTTAAAGACCAGGTAAGTTTTGGTTCAGCCAGGTGACAGAAAGATAGGACCTGGGTGGGGTGGGGCCCATGACGGGAGGACCTACACATAGTGACTCAGGCTCCTGGTCACCTTTCAACCCTGGCTCTGCTCATCCTGCCATTGTGAATACTTTCTTCTTGATCTCTGAGACTCTCCCTGACTCATATTACAGGTATGTGGCCAGCCTTCAGATATGTGCAGTCAGTCACCTAGGCCAAGTCCCAAGCTGATGAGTGGCTGGCCATATAGAACCCAGAGAGTCCGGCAGCAGCTCCTCCATGGGGCCGCTGTGGCATGAACCTCGGAGTCTACACTGTGCTCTCCTAGGCTGTCCCCCTGCCCCAGTGTCAGGCTCCAGGGGGTGCCTGGGTCAGGGAACACCTTCTACTGTGAGGTGGGAAGGGGGGATGGCTGGGACTAGAAGGGACCAAGGAAGGGCTTGGGGTGAATATGATTGAGATGTACCATGTGCATCGATGAAGATGTCACAGTGCGCCCACTGTGATGTGTGAAGAGTGCAAATAAAACATTAAAAAAGGAACTATCAGAGTGGATGCACACACCATCGCCTGTACCTGTGCCCTCCCGGACATCCATGCCCAACCCCCACAAAAAGAGGTGCCCATGTCCTTGGCTGAGCCCCCTTCTCTCCAGGCAAGCACCATCTCTGCTATTCTTCCCAAGGCCTCATTCTGAAAGGTTTCCACACCATGACCAGCTACACTCACCCTCCAGGGACAGGAGCTTTACAGCCGCCCTTCGAGGCTGCCTGGGGACTTCTGCGAAGTGGGTTTCTCAGAAGAGAACAGACATCCATGTGCAGGGCAGAGGAGGAGATCTTTCAGTGCAGCACACACAAGGGGGCATGATTGGGATAGCTTGTGCGCCCGTGTGCACAGCTACCCACACTCGGGCACATTCACACACCTGCTCTCGCCCTCCCTCTGTGCCCTCTGTCTCTTTCCCTTCCTCTACTCCCTCAGAAACATCTCCAGTCCTCTACTTGGCTGGTGCCTGAACCCTGTTCAAATAAAGTTCTTACTTCACCCGACCTTGACGAAGGACACAGTGACCTATATGGCAATGTTCCTGTCTCTGCTGCCTGGCACCACTGGTCCCCACTGACCACACTTCCTCCTTAGGCCACCTTAGCGTCTGTCCAGGCCCCCTGCACCTGTTTTGGCTTCTGAGGGCCTTTCTCCTTTGCTAGAAGCACTAGGACCCGCCCTTGGACTTCTCTCTGATGTCCCCTTTCTGTGGGTATGTGCGCATGTGCATACCACAGCCTGAGTGGAGGTCAGAGGATATCCCAAGGGAGCCAGTTCTCTTCCTCTGCCATGTCCCAGGGTCCCGGGGATTGAACTCCAGTCATCAGGCTTGGCAGCAAGCATGTTTACTGACTGAGCCATCCACCTTCCTGGTCCTGGTGCTGGAAGTACCTATAATCCCAGCTGTTCATCAGCCAGACCTCTCCAACTTCCTGTTGCTATGGACACAGCTCTTCCAGCTCCTGTACTGGCTCCGTTCCAGCTTCCAGGTGCTTAGCCTGAGACTCTGGGAACCGTGGGTCTCTCTCTCCACACACTGCAGAAGATCTATGCAGTATGTGACCCCTCAGCTGTCATCCGCAGCAGCTGCAGTAGCTGTTCTTGCTCAGCCCTCTGCACATTATCCTTGGCAGCCACAGGTTGCGGAGAGGGTGGGCCACATGGCTCCTCTGTTGAGAGCCCCCCCCCCCTGCTTAGTTTCTGAGTCCTGCTTGCCTTCTCCATCCCCACCCCTGGGATCACTAAGCAACCCGCTGCCTGGGTATCCACAGACACTTTGACCCTGGCAGTGAACATGCTTTCCATGAGACGAAAGTGTGCCTTGGGTCAGGACTCGGCAAACACATAGCAATGTCAAAGGTCAGCTCTGCCCAGTTAGCAAGATTTTTCACTTCACCCCCTCACCCCTCCAACCTTGAGGTCTCCTCAGCCTCTCTGGGAATCATGGTGTCCTCCCATCTGTCCGCCACTTATTACATCCAATTTGACCTTCTAAAGAGGAAGTTGCCCTTTTCATGACTGTATACATGGTAACCTGGGCACCCTTGAAGGACAGCAAAGACATGCCCCGGGCAGGTTGGGGTGCGGATTATGGCTGGTCTTGGCACAATCGTAGGCCTGGCTGTGATGCCCCCAAGTGTGGGCAGGGATGCTCACAGCACTGGAATCCTTCATGCCAGGGCACGGGGCACAGTTTATCCAGCAAGCCTGTCACCCAGAGCAGCAGGCAGGCCTTGAGGATGGGTACTGTCAGGCATCTCTGCCTGCTTGGTGCAGCCACACAGCAATGAGGCCAGGAGCCTTGAAGGAACAGAGGTCTACAGATAGCTCTGGGCTTGGAGAAGGGGTCAGGGAGGCAGAGTGGTGGGACTTTCTCCAGAGAAAGCGTTAATCCATTGCTGAGGTCAGGCATCTCCTCATCGGGAAGCCGCCTCGCAACACAGTCACTGGGGACTTGGTTTCCAACACGTAAACCTCAAGGGACATGTTCAAGCCATGGCAGTGACCTTGGGGACAGGGTAAGCTGCTGAGGGTAGGACTGTTTGATGCCATGATAAAGCCACCTGCCACCAAAAAGCCACGAGAGAGGGAACAGGGTCTAGAACAGCTGGAGCTTTCAAATCTATCAGCCTTCCATCTTGTCTCTCTCCTCCTCAGGGGCTCAGGATGGCTTGGAACTCATAGCAATCCAGCTACCTCAGCTGGATGCTGGTCATGTGTCAGCACAATGGCCTACCTGTTGTTTCTCTCAGGGAGCCGATAGTGTGTGTGTGTGTGTGTGTGTGTGTGTGTGTGTGTGTGTATGCCTGACCAACTCACAAGCAAAATAACTTCCTCCCCTCCACCTGCACCTCATGACTGTAGCACACACCCAAGCTCCTGCCTCAGCAGGTATGGCCCAGGGGCTTGCTGTGGCCCACTGACCTCTGAGCTTCTCTCACTGCTCCATCGCACAGGTTCCCCGAGTTTTCAGCAACTCGTCTGGACTTTTTGGCTAAGTGCCTCTGCACACACTGCTTCTGAGCAGGTGAGAAGTAGGATCCGGTGGCTCTAGAGCCCTCTGGGAACCGCAGCTAGGAGAGGACGTCAGAGACTCCAAGTGCCCTCCTGGCCTTGGAACCTGTGCCCTTTTGCCCTCATGACACAAGGGCTGTAGAAAGAGCTACATCTCACCTGAGCTGTGCAGAAGTAGAATTGGGTAAGGAGTCACACAGTGGGATGCTGGAAGCCCTCTCTCCACATCTCCTCCCTAGGGAGTGTTGTGCCAGGGAAATGTTAGTGATCCCCAAAACCACACACAGGAGCCGATCTGATGCAACTCACAGCAGGGTCTTTATTCTTTTAGAGCTATCTCACCCACCCTCACAACGCACCACCATCATGCAGGATGGTTTTGGTGGTAGGGGAGCCCCAAATGTTTATGGGGCAAGGCTTTTTAGTAAACAGCAAACAGGGAGAAACACCTAATTGAAAGCTGCTGTGACCTTTAACGTAATTGGCTGGTGCTGGGAGTCCTATCATAAACTTCACTTCTGCTCCCCTCTGCATTGGTGGTCGTTAGGCAGGGGGTGGGCTTGTAACCTGGGGTGCAGGTTTGTTGGGGGAATAACCTGGAGACACTGATCTTGTTGAGGGTGTAACCTGGAAACTCTGCTCTTGTTGGAGATTAGCCTAGAGACTGGAGCTAGGCTCAGGTTCTGTTGGGGGGCAACTTGGAAACTAATGCTAGATACCAGCCTGTTAGTCTACCTTAGGTCAGGTTTTCTAAAATGGAGTCTGAATTTAAAAGCTCTCAGGAGGAGGAGGGAGAGGAGGAGGAGGAGGAGGAGGAGGAGGAGGAGCGCAGCTGGGGGATCCCAAAGGCCATTCGCTTTGGCACACTTTCCATCCTTAGTAGACATTCAGAAAACAATAGCTTGAAGAAACCAGAGAAGACTTGTTGAAAGCTGAGGCCTGGTAAAGGTAGGGCTTGACTGCCTAGCTGGCTTAGTGGTTTTTTTTTTTTTTTTGGTTTTTCGAGACAGGGTTTTTCTGTATAACCCTGGCTGTCCTGGAACTCACTTTGTAGACCAGGCTGGCCTCGAACTCAGAAATCTGCCTGCCTCTGCCTCCCGAGTGCTGGGATTAAAGGCGTGCGCCACCACGCCCGGCTCTTGTTTTGTTTTAAAATTTATTTATTTTATGTATATGAGTACACTATAGCTGTCTTCAGACACACCAGAAGAGGGTGTCAGATCCCATCACCATGTGGTTGCTGGGAATTGAACTCAGGACCTCTGGAAGAGCAGTCAGTGCTCTTAACCGCTGAGCCATCTCTCCAGCCCTAGCCTAGTGCTCTTTAGCCTGAACATGACTGGCAGTTCCTTGCTGTGGATCTCCTAGGAGCTGGTTTAGTTTATGGCATGGTGTAGGGGTGCTGGGGTCACAGCTGGCAGACTGGTATAAACATATTTTATAGGCTAGGTTACAAACACACCTGCATGCCCTGGGCTGTCTGTCTCCTCTCTGGACTTTGTCTATCTCTTGGGACTGCTTAGCTGGCCTAGGGTACTGTGACAGCTATTCCTGGTTGTCACCTTGACTACATCTGGAATGAATTACAATCCAGAAACAAAGGGCACACTTGTGATGATTCAGATCCTGAGACTGGAAGATACAGACTTCTGACCTGGATCTTGACATGGAGATCTTGAGGCATAGTGGCCATGAAAAGCTTAGACTCAGGCAAGGTAGTACAGGCCTTTAATCCCAGGAGACTGAGGCAGGCAGATCTCTGAATTCAAGGTCAGCCTGGGACAAAGCAAGTTCCAGACCTAGGCATGGTGGTACAATCTTCTGCTGGAGGCCTACATAAGGAAGTTGGAAGAAGGAAGGCTCACTCTTCCTCGCCTGCCCGCACTTACTTGCCAGCACATCTGCTGGAACATACTTCTTCATCACTGTCCTTTCTATACTCTCTCCGGACATCACATGTTCACCATGGGCAAGACATGACTGCCGAGTCTGTGAAAGCAGCACATCACAAGGTGCGTGCGTGTGTGTGTGTGTGTGTGTGTGTGTGTGTGTGTGTGTGTTTCTGTCTATGGAGTTCTGACAAGTGCAGCTCAACTACACAGTATAAGGCAGACCAATACATGCATTTCATTAGCTAAGAATCCTTCATCATGTGTCCTTTCTTTTTTAATCACACGCCCCTTCATGTGCTTGCTTTAGCAGAACATCTTCTCTCCTGTGTCTGCTTCAGCAAAACATTCCTTCACGAGTTTGCCTTAGTCTTTCACCCGTGTCCACTTCAGGAAAACACTCCTTCACATGTTTGCCCCAGCAAAACACCATCCAACACAATGACTTTCCAAAGACCGCTTAAGTTTCCCCTTCAACTAGTTGAAACAACTAGCCCAGTGAGGCTGAACAACTCGTCGATTCTTGGACTTCCCATTCACAGCTGCCCATTGTTGGGCTAGTTGGACTGCAGCCTAAGTCATTACAATAAATTCCCTTACTATATAGAGACATTGCATAAATTCTGGGACTCTAGAGAACCCTGACTAATGCAGGTACAGAACAACAGGAAGTCTCCATGTGTGCATGTGTGTGTGCGCGTATGTGTGTGCACGTGTGTGCGCGCATGTGTGTGTATGCCTGCTTAAGTCTGCTCAAAGGACCCAGGTGAGAGAGACTCCAGCCTAAAGTCCCTTAGCCCCTGCTGGCACAGAGGAGCCAAGAGGGTTGAAGGCTGTGTACACATTTGCTCTGAGGTAGGGGAGGGGAGGGAGGTTTGAAGGCTGTGTACACATTTGCTCTGAGGTAGGGGAGGGGAGGGAGGGTTGAAGGCTGTGTACACATTTGCTCTGAGCTAGGGGAGGGGAGGGAGGGTTGAAGGCTGTGTACACATTTGCTCTGAGGTAGGGGAGGGGAGGGAGGGTTGAAGGCTGTGTACGCATTTGCTCTGAGCTAGGGGAGGGGAGGGGAGGGTGCTTTGAAGACGCTGGCTATCTGCTGGACAGAGGCAGGAAGAAGGGCCTGGATGGAGGCTGCAGGATAAGGGCATTGTGGAAAAGCTGGTGGCGCCTGTGAATGGAGTTTGGAACTATTTCATCAGGGGGATCTTTGCCTCTGATAAGGTGGGGTTAGAGTCCCAAGGCCCAGGCATGGCAGCTTTCATCCGTGCATTTGGAGTGGACTTGGTGGTCCTATACCCCTGATGAAGTCAGGACCTCAGGCTCCCTCAAGCTCTAGCGTCAGCCATGGGAAGGCTAGAAGGTGCTCCTAGTTCCGCCTGAGTGAAAAACAACCGCAAAGTGTACCTTTCTTTGGACAGCCTACTTTGCCTCTGTGTGTGTGTGTGTGTGTGTGTGTGTGTGTGTGTGCTTTGAGACAGGGTTTCTCTGTAGTCCTGGCTGTCCTGGAATTTGCTTTCTAGCCCGGGTTGGCCTTCAGTTCAGAGATCCACCTGCCTCTGCCTCCTGAGTGCAGGGATTAAAGGCATGTGCCCTATCATACTGGACTTAAATAACTATCTACCTCTTAGCAGGCATCATAATTCTGCCCCTCCCTCCCTCCCCACCCCCCTTTTCTCCTGTGTTAGTGGTGAAATCAAAGTGAAAGCGTTTAGTCCAGAAGACGACACAATAGGCACTATAAACAGCTCTTATCCACGCACGCATCCATGCCTCTCTTATGAGGTTAGAGCGGAGGCTAGCCATGCCAGGGCGTTGGCAGGGCAGAGCAAGGTGCAACCATTTGTGGGCTCAGTCCTATTCTAGGCCTTCCCACACGCAGATGGGGTAACAGCTGGATGTTTCCCCAAGGTCAGTGAGGGTCAGAGCAAGGGAGGCCCATAGCAGGACTCTTGCTGCAGCCGCAAGCCAGGGAGCTTATTCTTGTGTGCAGACCTTGGACCGCACAGACCCAGCTCCAGGAGCCTGCCGGGACTCGCCCTGCCTCCATCATGTCCCGCCCTCCAAGCTCCGCCCTGTGCCCGGCAATTCTCACACACACCCCACCCACTCGGGGCCCTCAAGTTTCTCCGAAGTTTTCCGCGGGTCCCTCTGAAAGTCCCGCCCCCTGGCCCGTGACGCAACAATGGTGCAGCGCGGCGACCAATGGGTAGCGGCGGGGGCCGGCGGCGTGAGCCAATGGCGGCGGCCCATCCCGCGGTCCTGGCCGGCCCCGGCCGCACTGCGCCGCCCGCCGTCCGCCCCTCGGCGGCACCGGCACCGGCATCGGGAGACGGTGTCGCGGCGGCTCAGAGTGCGGCGGGCGCGTGCGGCGGTGGCTGCCTCTGCTCCCGGTGTCGTGGGATCTCTATCTGCTCGCCCGTGCATGGACGGCGCGCGCTCCGGCCCGCCGCAGGGACAGGGTCGCGCGGCTTGGTGAGTCGCTTGCTCCGAGCGCCCCGGTGCGCAGGTGCAGCCCCTGATCCTGGCCACCCGCCCTCAGACACTTGGGCGCGCCCCGGGAGGGGTCAGGGAGGATCTGGCCGGCGGCCCAAGCTCCAGTCACAGAGCCACGGCCGTGACTCTGCCCAGTGACGTGGGGCGGCCGAACTTTACGTAACCCGCCCGGCACCCCACGCGTGCCCACACAGTGCACCTGGGGCGCAGGGGCCCCAGGTTTGGGAAGGAGCTGCATTCATGCCAACCCCCCCCCCAGAGGGGCGTCTGCCGCAGCCCACTCTATAGTGCTCACCTCTGTAACCCAGTTAATGGTCATGACACTGTGGACGAGGCCCTCTAGCTGTCCCAGGTCCCTTGTAACCTAGAGCTTACCCTTGCTGGAGGCAGTAGGGCTCTTGGGCAAGGAGGCCAAGGGTGAATGGTCAGGGCTCGGGTTTGAGGCTTGGGACCCAAGGTGGAGGTAGGGTTTTTAAACTGGGGTCTGACACAGGAGACCTAGGCTCTTGTCCTAGCTCAGCCTGACTTGGTGACTGACCTTGGACTAGCTTGTCCTCCGTTGAAAAGTGAGATGGCAGTATCGGCCTCATGTGGATGGACCTGGAGTGGACTTCTGGCGGTGTACGCTCCAATCACTCCACTGACTTCACCTTTTCCCTCCTCCCAGGAGCTCATTCCTGATGGGCAGCAAAATTGTGGATAAAAGAGCCAGAGTCGCTTCCCAACTCTGGCTGCGGGCGCACTGCCAGCCCTGGACCACCACTTCTTGAGAAAGCTGGGGTTTAGTGTGTTAGAGTGAATACCTGCATCTACAGAACCCAGGACCGCCTGCAGGAACCAGGTACCCCTCCTGGAAAGAAATCTGAGTTCTCTCTTGGGGTCAGGGTAGAAGTAGAGTTGGGGCTGGATTTGGGGGTGCGAGGATGATTTGGGCTCAACTTGTGCTGTGAGCCTGAGTCTTCTGTGATATCCCATGGGTTCCTCTTTACTTGCAGTTGGAAGGACCTGGCTCAGGTGTGAAAGGAGCTCTTTTTGAAGGTTCCAGGGCTGCAGAGTGTTGGCAGACGGAAGGTTCCAGCCGATCCAGCCCTCTCTAGCACTAGCAAGAGAGGAAGTGCAGGTGCATAAATTCAAGCATGGTTCTGGGCCCAGGAGAGAATAGAGCTGGGGGCAGTGACTGGCAGAGCCAATTTACTTGATCCCACTTCGTCTCACAGGTTGGTCTGGGTGGTGTGACCCATGCTTTGAGACTTTCGGAGGCCAGCATGCCGTGGGACACCAGGCCTGGATGCAGCGCCAACGGAGGGCCCGAGGGTCCCGGCGCAGCTCGCTTGCGGGTGCAGAAGCAGTGCCGGAAGTCATCCTTCGCCTTCTACCGGGCAGTGCGAGATCAGCTGCCAGTGTGGCTACTCGAGGACATACGTGCCAGCGAAGCCTTCCACTGGGACGAGCGGGGGCGCGCTGCGGCCTATTCGCCATCGGAGGCTCTGCTCTACGCGCTCGTGCACGACCACCAAGCCTATGCTCACTACCTGCTAGCTACCTTCCCGAGGTGTGCACTCGCCCCACCTAGCGCAGGCTTCCGCTGCTGCACCGCGCCCGGGCCGCACGTGGCGCTTGCAGTGCGTTACAATCGCGTGGGCATCCTGCGGCGCATTCTGCGAACCGTGCAGGACTTCCCAGTGGAAGAGCGCGTGCGCCTCCTGGACCGGCGTGGCTGCAGCCGCGTGGAGGGTGGTGGCACGTCGCTGCACGTGGCCTGTGAGCTCGCACGCCCTGAGTGCCTCTTTCTGCTGCTTGGCCATGGAGCTTCTCCAGGCCTACGAGATGGCAGTGGCTTTACACCATTGGAGCTGCTGCTGCGCCAGCTGAACCAGGACGTCAGCTCAGCCCCCACTGATGCTGAGGCCGCTTCTGCCACCGTCAACGCTGCCACCGCCAACACCACTTCGTCTGGGGAGGTGTGTCAGCGGCGCCTGCTGCTGCTTGACCTGCTGGCACTGTACACCCCGGGGGGTGTCGTAGGCCCAGCTCGATGTGAACTGCTAGGAGACCAGCTACGCTGGCAGCGGTTGTTGGGTGAAGACAAGTTCCAGTGGCTAGCAGGGCTGGCACCACCCTCCCTCTTTGTCCGTGCCATGCAGGTGTTGGTCACCACTATCTCACCTGGCCGCTTCCCTGAGGCCTTGGACGAGCTACCTCTGCCACCGTTTCTGCAGCCCCTGGACCTTACGGGCAAGGGCTAGGACTCAGGGGACCCTGACACAGTATTTGGGGACAGAAGTATTTTTTGAGAGCATTGTATTTGGCACTTTACATAAATGGATTGCTGACTGTACAGAGGGATCTGCCTGGTCTGTCGCATGTATTTAGGGTAGGGCTGCCAAGTTGCTCAAGTGTGCGAACTCACTGCTCAGCCAAGGGTGAGGACCTAGTCCCAGGGGAGGTGACAGCTGAACCAAGCAGGAGAGGAATAGGAGCAGAGGGTGGGGACTCTAATGACCAAGCAGGAGGACAGAATGTGCTGAGGCCAAGGGGACAAGCTTGTGTGGTTCTGAGTGGCCCCCTCCTGTGCTGTCAGCCTCATAAATGGCCCATGGGTTGGTCTTGATCAAGTGTCCAGCAGAGCTGAGCAGGCAGCTCTAGCAGGTATTGAATGGGAGCCAGGCTGTGTGTCTGTGTTCTCATCTCACACTGAATCATTGCTTCTCCACCTGGGCCTGGAGTTGTCCCTTTTGCCCTCAGTCAGGACTTGGCAGGTGCTAGCCCTGGGTTCCCCACTTGCTTCCCCACAGGCTTTGGGTTCCCTGCATCATGTCTCCTCATCAGAACCAGGTGTGCCTTCCAGGTCCCCCTGCCCAGCCCCAGGGATGGGCTTACCTACTCACAGTGAATGTTAGGTGGTGCTTATGGGCCTCTGTACGCTGGGTAGGCTTCTCGCCCATCCTTGGAGAGCTGCTTTCTGCTGGACACTTTAGAAGCTGGGAGGCTTGTTAATGAATGTACCCTTATCCTTCAAGATAAAGGGACCCTGGCTGCAAAGCTGGGCTCACACCCCAGGGAACTTTGTGACTGGTGAGGGCCCTACTATTCAGGGATTTTGCTGGACTGTGAAATTCAACCTTTGTGGCATAGGCCTGCAGGCCATGATGTGCTGCCAGGGACAGACGCTAGCAGTCTGCTCAAGTGGCCATACTGGTTGGGGGCACCTGCTGCTCTGCTCCTGAGTGCAGCATGCCTGGGGGTGGGAATGTCCAGGGTGCTGGGCCACAGGAGGGAAAGCCGAACAGGAAGGGCCCTAGACTTTGCCACCTGTCCTGGGCCCGTGTTATTGTCAAGGGATTTTAGGCCATTTCCCAGGCCTGAAAAAGAAAGGGTACTTGCGCCGGGCGTGGAGGTGCACGCCTTTAATCCCAGCACTTGGGAGGCAGAGGCAGGCGGATTTCTGAGTTCAAGGCCAGCCTGGTCTACAAAGTGAGTTCCAGGAAGGCCAGAGCTATACAGAGAAACCCTGTCTCAAAAAACAAACAGAGGGGCTGGTGAGATGGCTCAGCAGGTAAGAGCACCCGACTGCTCTTCCGAAGGTGATAAGTTCAAATCCCAGCAACCACATGGTGGCTCATAACCATCCTTAATGAGATCTGGCGCCCTCTTCTGGAATGCCTGAAGACAGCTACAGTGTACTTACATATAATAAATAAAATCTTTAAAAAAAAAAAAAACAAAAACAAAAACAAACAGAAAGGGTACTTGCTGGTACGGATCCTTCATCTCGGCTGGACGTTCTGCTTCCCTTCTGAGTAGCTTCTCTGCGTCCTGGCAGTTGTGGGTTATGGGTGTTAAAGTGTCTTCCTCTGCCTCAAGTTTGGCCCATTCATGATCAGTCCCCCAGGACTTCTGGGAGGTCCCAAGTCCAGATGTCCTTGGTGGTGGCATTCCTTATGCGCAGGACATGGCAACGGCTTGCTATAGCTCCTGGGGAGCCTCCGCTCCCCTTCACATCTCCCTAGGTCGGTGCCCTTTGGGGTCTGCTGGTGCAGAGCTAGGCGCTTCTCTGGATGCTGCTCTCCTAACAACTTCCCCAGAGCTGCTTGGCCTGGAGGGAGGAAATGGCACCATAGAGGAAGGACCCAGCCTGAGAAAGGTACAGGGGAAGGAACATCAAGCCCAAGAGGGGTGGATTGGCTCATGGCGACAATCACATAAGTGTCGTGATAGTTCACCATGGAAGAGGACTGTTTGTTTCACTGCTGAGTGGCCCCCAGCCCCTGAGCAAAGGCAGAAGACTCTCCAAGGGCACAGGTTTGGGTGGGGCCTCACTACAAGGAGGTAAAAGAAGGCAGGCCCAGAGGGTAGGGAATCCTTGCCAACTGGATTCTCAATTAGTTCTTCAAGGAAGAAGATTTCTGCCATAGCTGTTTATTGTCATGGGATGCCCGGTAAGGGCCTGAGCTTCAGGAAGCAAGAGGGCCTGGAAAGGTGGTACAGGCTGATAAACAAGGCCTCACTATCACTGGGATGGCTGTTTCTGAGAGGAAGGTGGGTGGCCTCAGTGTGTGGCTTATCTGTCCTCTCGGCCCTCCAGCCCCAGGAAGGGCTGTGGTGCCACCTGACACGTTACCATTCTGGCCATGAGCTTGCAGGAGTGACTAGAGCTTGCCAAGTCCTGTGCCGGTAATGGCATTCACTATCAGCTAGTGGGAGGTGACCTTGGTGTCTCCAAAACATACAAGCAAGTGGTGTTCTCTTGGTTAATTCTTCACTTGCCCCCATTAAATGTATGTGCCCCCAGGAGATCTGTCCTGTACTCCAGAATTCTGGAGCCTGAGGCCTATTAGGGAAGACAGTGAACTGAGCTACTGAGGCCATTCCTGAGGGTCTCACCTGCCTTGGAAGGTCAGTCTGCACTGATGGTATAGCCTGCTGCTGCTCCCTCTCGTGTCTGCTCTCCACATGGACTCCATCTGCCTTAGCCTCTGCGTGGACAGTAGCTCTGTACATTACCTCATATCCCATCCAGACAGGGTGGCTCTCTCGGAGGTGGGAACACAGATTCTCCAAGGCTGGTTTCCAGTAACTACAGACTGCCATACTGGTACTTGGCTGTGATCCCAACACACAAAGGATCAAGAGATCACAGTCAGGGGCTGGAGAGATGGCTCAGTGCTTAAAAGCACTGGGCTGCTCTTCAAGACCTAGGATCAACTCCCAGCACCCTCACGATAGCTTACTACAGTTTATAACTCCAATTTTAGAGGATCTGATACTCTCTTCTGACCATGTTGGTCACCAGGCATGCACATGGTGCACAGACTCAGAACACTCATGAACATGAAACCTTAGTAAAAAAGTTAATGCTAGAGCTCAGAATATAGTTCACAAGTTTGACTGCCTAGCAGCTAACAGCCACGGGTTTGATCAAAGCAGCAAATAAAACTGGGTGTGGTGGTGTATGCCTGTGACCCCAGCACTCATGAGGTAGAGGCAATGACCTCCTTGGCTACGCAGTCAGTCTTAGGTCAGCTTGGGCTATGTGAGACTAGCTCAAACATTTTTATCAAGGTTAGCCTAGGGTACAAGAGTTTTAGGCTACTCCTGTTCCTGTCTCAAAAGAGCAAACATTCATACTGGTGTCCCCCCACACCCTCTTTGATGACTGCCTCTGACTATAAAAACCTGAGATGATAAAAACAAAGGCAGAATTCTGTAGCTTGATGAGTTATGACTAATGTCTATATGGGTGTGACTGTTGTCCCAGCTTCAGGAGAAGTGTAAATCATCGCCGTTGCTATCTAGACATTTAGTTTTTTTCTCTTACAAAGCACAGGGCTGTCAAGATGACTCAGTGGGTAAAGGTGCTTGCCACCCAAGCCTGGGGTCCCGAGTTGAATTCCTGGAACCCCTGTAAAGGGACAGTAAAAGGAGTTGTTCTTACCTCCACACCTGTGCTATGGGATGTGCACACACACACACAAACACATGTGCTCGTGTCCGTGGAACAGGGGTTATGTGGAGAGGCCCAGTCCTCCCCGGAGGCTCATCAGTGGGCTGCTGGCTTCCTGCATGTTCATGTCATCTTGGTGTATTCTTACAGATTTTTCTTTCTCTTCTGGCAGTGCTGGGAGATGGAGCCACACTATTTAAGATCAGTATTCCAGATCACCATGGTAGGGACTGGAGAAATGGTTCAGTGGTTAAGAGCACCCAGGTTCAATTCCCAGCACCCACATGGCAGCTCACAACTGTTTAACTCCAGTTCCAAAGGACTTGGCACTCTCACACAGACAGACACACATGTGCAGGCAAAACACCACTGCACTGCACTTTCTTAGAAAGATCACCATGGTGTAAGCACTTCCAATTTTATGAGAAGTATTCTTTTTAATGTTTTTGGTGTTTATTTTGTGATATTTGACTCAAATACTGTTAATACTGCAAAACTATGAGAATTGAGTTTCTACATATAAATTTTATTTAGTTTTGAAATAAATAATACATTTACATGTCTCAACATTCAAAGGATTAAAAAAGACACAGGCTTGGAAACACTCGCTGGTCAGCCGTCTGTCCCAAGTAAGACCTTGTCTCTGCCCCTGCTGAAGAGTGAAGTACACACGGCAGGCACCCCACCATGCAGCACTCTCTATCTGTAAACCGTACTGTACTGACAGGCCAGAAGGATTTCATACCACCCTAAGATCGCCTGTGGGACCCCACAGTATGCTCTGCTGACATCCATCCTGTGGCATTACAGGCATGTGTTCAAGCTCATAAAGACAGCGGCACCCTCCCTGTTTGGTTTCATTTGCTGCCATTCTGGGGATTGAGACCGGGACTGCATGCTAGGTAAGGCCTGGATCACTGCTAGACACACAGCTCAGTTTTGTTCTTGACTAATTTTCAGACATGGCATTTTTCGTGTTGGGCTTTTGATCTGAGGCCCATCAGAGGCTTTCACGGAGGGCTGTGCCTCTGCAGCTTCCCACTGGAGGATGTTTCTGGGAGTTACCCCTTCGCCTCCTTTGTCCATCTTTGTGTTGCGTTTGTTCCTACTGGTTTGGACAAGTTCAACATGGACGCCATGTTGTGGCAATCATGACTTTTTCTCAGTTTGTTTACTCTTAAGTTCAGGTTTTTTTGAGACAGGATCTTTGTGGTCCAGGCTGGTCTGGAACTTGTGACAATCCTGGTCAGCTTCCAGAGTGCTGGGATTGCAGGCATACTTACGAGTCCACATAGGTAGGGATTTTAATCCATCTTCCATCACTAAGCCACATTCCAGCCTCACACAGGATTTCTAATTTACAGGTTCTACATTTTGAATAAGTAAAATCTCCATATAGGTTTCCTGTGGCTGTTCCATCATCTGAGTATAAAGCAAAGGCAGGCTTTCTGTGCTAAGTGGAAGCAGTAGGCACAGCAGCTGTTGGCTCCCTCCCCCTGTGATACTATGGAATGCTGAGATACTGACTGACAGGGTGCTGCCTGGCTGCCTGGAGTGAAGGCCCTGCCATGATCTGGGCCATACCTGGCATGCTAGCTCTTGCTAGGGCAGGGTCCTGGTGCACGTTCACTGCAACTGTGAATGAGGTAACCAACCTGAGGCTCACAGACTAACCATATTCTCCTTCCCGGGCTCTAGAGAAGGGACTGAGAGACCTGAGCAGTAACATGGGATGTCTGTGGGTACATACTGTCGTGATTTTAACAATTCCCCTGTCTCTTTAAGAGAAACATCCCAGTGGAGATTATGAAAGAGCTATACTCATAGACTTGTTTGTATGGAATCTGATGTCTTGCCGGGTGTGGTGGTGCACGCCTTTAATTCCAGCACTTGGGAGGCAGAAGCAGGTGGATTTCTGAGTTCGAGGCCAGCCTGGTCTACAGAGTGAGTTCCAGGACAGCCAAGGCTACACAGAGAAACCCTGTCTCAAAAACAAAACAAAACAAAACAAAACAAAACAAAACAAAACAAAACAAAAAAAATCTGATGTCTTTAGCAGGACATGGTGATGTACACCCATAATCCCAGAACTTTAAAAGGTGGAGGCAGGAAGATCAGCAAAGGCCATCGTTGGCTAGCTTACATGGTGAACTGGAGGCCAACCTGGGCTACAAAAGACTGACTCAAAACAACAAAAGACTAATGTCTTGAGACTGCCCTTCACTCTACCTTCTTTGGGGCATTCTCTCAGGGACTGCCAGGGGTTGTGTTGCTATGGAATGGTGCTGACACCCGGGCAGTGGTGCTCTGCTGCACTGTGGCCGGGCTGCTGGGCTTCCTGGAGACCTCCCAGCTTACTCAGCAGACTCAGCAGTTGGAGAAAGGAAGATTTTGCATGATCTCAGCACAACTAAAATTTAAAACCCAAATGACAATCACCCAAAGCACTGAAGCTAAAACTAGTCAAAGTGTCCACTGAACTTGGGTTTAATTGCACTGTCGTCCCGTGGCTTAGGGGAGTGCTGCCATTGTGAGGAGCCAGGCAAGGCACACCATTCACAGAAGAGGATCAGCCCATTGGGGCTGCCTCTGCCGACACTGAACTCTTAAAAAGGAGTCTATAAAGTGAAGTACAGTCAAGGCTCCCAGCAGCTCATCACTGCTGAGACCTGGAAGCCTCTGCATCGTTACTGCTGGGGCCCTGACACTTGCTTAGTAGAAAACAGACATCAAGTAACTGCCTGGACCAGGCAGACTGAAAAGCAGACAGCCTGGAGCAGTGACAGGGACCTGCTGGGTGGGGTGGGCAGCAGGTTCAGGGAAGGATGCACGGTGGGTAGCCTGCCCTTGAAGCTCAGATGCTCTGTCCCAACCACTGCGATGGGACATGGCAACTGTGAGCAGAGGCACTGTACTCCACCAGCTACTAGGGAGTCAGTGCTATACCCGCTGCAGACACTGCCTACTCTTGGGTTGAGGACATGATATGGGATGGCCACCCCTACAAAGCTATAGCCAAGACAAGGTGGGCTTAGGATAAATCTCATGAAGGAACAAAAGACCTTCACTGTTTTCAGAAGATACATTTACCTTCTAAATTTGTGAGATTCGATTTTTAAGTGAGGTATCTTATATAGGTTTGTAACATAACAAACAAAAAGGCAATTACTAGATCCATCTTGAGGAAGAGCCTGGCTTTAGGAAGCCTACCAGCATACTAGTCAAATGTCGTTCCAAAGATGTCTCTAGATTGGCTCAGCACCCCTGTGCTGGACTACATGGACCATGTGGGTACCTGTGCTCTGTCTGCACCCATTGGCTCTTGTGTTGGCTGAAGTGGGCAGGGGGTGGACAGGTACCCTGAATGTGGGCACCATAACGAGGCTAGGGTGTGGGCATGTGCATGTAACCCGGCACAGCCACACACCCATCCTGCATGGGGACTTTCCCACCTGGAATGTCTGGTGTGGGATGTGCACTGTGGCCTGTATCTCTAGGAGAGAAGTGTAGGACCCTTGTGATAAAGTCAACACTGTCACCAAATATATCCAGTGGCTGCAAGCTCTAATCTGCAGGCAGTTTGGTCTGGGGTTCTGGTATGGACATGTGCCCAACTCTTCCTGGCTTTGAGTCATCTGCCTCGGGCGGTATCCCTCTTGGCTCACATAAGGCCCCGTAGCTGCTGATGAGAATTTACTGTGGTGCACAGGTAACTAGTGCATGCAACTGACCAGTAGCCAATGTTCCCACTTGCAGACGACCTTGGCAAGATGTCAAAGGTGCTGCTCCTACAGCGACAGTTCAGAGCACATGGCTAAGGCTGTGAGTTCTGTAATGAGACCAAAACAAATACAGATGAAAACAAGTGTGGGGTGTCTGGCCTGGTGTACGAGACATGTCCATACATGAGCCACCAGGAGATAGCAGCCTCCATTACAGAATTTCCTCCTCCACTGGCTGCCTGGGCTCCTTCAGATGACCTCCCACTCCTCCTCCAGCTCCTCAGGGTGGGAGCTGGCTGCCTGGCTGTTCTGGGGGTTGTGTGAATGGCTGAACGTCTTTGTCAGTCGCTGAAGGAGATAGCCAGAGGAGCCCACTGCCCACAGCTCGTCTGATGAGGTCACTGCAAAGAAGACAGCCAGTTAGTCTTATAAACGGCATAGTCTGAGACAAGGGGCATGGGTAGTGATCAGCCCTGGGGTCCTGTCTGGATTCGATAACATTATGGCTCAGGGATGAGGAGGAGCTGGCCGTTCATCTCTCCAACCTGTGCTGTGTTCACTAAAAAAAAATTTTTTTTTGAGACAAGTGCCTTACACTATAGCCCAGATTGGCTTGGAACTCACTATGAAACCCAAGTTAGCCTAGAAGTCACAGTCTACCTCCTCGGTCTTTCAAGTGCTCGGATTACAAGTGTGTCCAGCTGTGCAGGCAGGTTGCTCCAAGCTGGGGACAAAGCTCCTGCTCTGCCTTGTCCTTGGCTCTGGCTCTGGGGATGTGGAGCTGGGTTGGAGCAGGCTCTTCACTTACACACACACACACACACACACACACACACACACACACACACACACACACACGCTGCCCCACCACACACACACACCTTCCCCCAGGAGACACCAAGTCTACCATGCCCAGCACTTACCTGTGAAACAGGACACACTTCCTGGAATTTTCTTCCAGTAGTCCCCAGCAGGATTCTTGTCTGTGATGCCATAGCGGCGGGCAAGGTCACCATTTGGACAGCGGGCCCACACGGTCCTGGTGCTCAGTGCCAACTGGCAGGCCTGCAATCCTGTGGGCAAACTTGGTATCAGCTCACCTCTGGAACATACATACAGAGCACCATTCCCAGTGCCGCTCTCTCCAGACAGTTGGCTACCAGGGCTTCTTATGGTGACACTGTACAGTGCTGGGCACCAAGGTAGAGAGTGCTTAGGAGGCTGGCGGAGCCACACATGAGTTGGGCCACTGAGGAAGCTGTATTCCCAGGTCAGCAGGCTGACCTGGTTATCCCAGCAAGGAATGCCCTTCAGGTCTTTACCTGGCTCCTGCTTCTGAATATCTCAGGACCTCTATATGGCCACTGGATGTATGACAGCCTGTTTTACAGACAGTGGGGCTGGGAGACCTCAAGTTAAATTGATTTCAGTTCTTGTCTTCCGTGGCTGTGTGGGGACAATAGGACAGCTGTTGGAGTGCTCCTACCTGGCACATGCTCCCAGTCTGTCCCCACGGGCATCTCCTCAGTGATTCCAATTCGCACATGCACATTCCATCTGCTATCCAGGGCCCACAACATCTGGTCATTGGGGCTAGAATGGACGCTGACCAAAGTGACCCCAGCAAGCTGGAAACAGGAAGGAGCAGTCCTCAGAGAAGCACAAGAGGTTTAGGGAGCTGGAGGCACAACAAGGTCAGCCCCACATGAAGCTGTGTGGAGCAGCAGACAGGAGGAGGAGGGGCAAGGCTGGGACAGGCTCCTTGGTGGTTCTGTACCTGGCATGCTGTCTCACAGGAAAGAAAGACATTTACCTGGCCATCGTCACAATGTCACACAACAAGACTGTGGGGTATCCCAGCAGACAACCAGACAATTTCAGCTGGCAATGTAGAAAGGCAAAGGAGGTCTGGATAAGGGAGTGAACCAATGTGAGAAGAGAGGAACTTTCCCACCTGGAATGTCTGGGGTGGGATGTGCACTGTGGCCTGTATCTCTAGGAGAGAAGTGTGGGACCCCTGTGATAAAGTCAACACTGTCATCAAATATATCCAGTGGCTGCAATCTCTAATCTGCAGCCCATATGGCAGAAACGGCCCCATAGCCTGCTTGCATGCAGCCTGCCCCTGGCTACCTCACATTGACTAAGCCCAAGGGCAGCCTCCAGCATGGTAGCTCACCTGGGCCCTGACATCTACCTGAAGGCTTCCTCTTAGCTCTAGCAGTCCAGGTGCCTGTGCCTTTATGTCAAGTGACATTTCCTGCAGTATGAAACCGTGGCAGATGGAGGCAGAGAAAGCCAGCAGGAGCTGGCTCCTAGCTGGGCACCAGGCTGCCTGCTCCTTTGTACAGTCAACAGCTATGGAGTGTTGTCATTGTTTTATAGACAAGAACAAATTCCTCCAAAATTGCTTGCTGTCCTAGAGCATGCCACTCCATAGAGTAACAAAGTCCTCATGGTTTTTTAGGGCAGAGTGATCTAGAGTCCTTGTTGGAGGAGGTGTGTCACTGTGGGGGTGGGCTTTGAGAGACCCTTTTCAGACCCCAGCAAAAACTGCACTTGTAGTTGTAGGGGAGATACTGCAGAGAAAATGCTCAGGAATCGGTTTCCTTAACAGCTCTGACATCCTGTCTTTCCTGAGCAGGTAGGTAACAACAACTGGGAATGCTATCTGTCCACTACATAGTGAGTTTGAGGCCAGCCTGGTCTACAGAGCTACTTCTAGGACAGCCAATGCTACACAAAGGAACCCTGTCTCAAAAAAAAAAAAAAAAAGCCAAAAAACTCAACACCACCTCCCACCCAAACAACAAACAAGGAACAAAGAGAAACACTAAAGCTAAGCCTGAAGGTTGGAAGGATGAGGCCGGAGATCACAAACCCTGGCAATTTACCAAGATCCTGTCTCAGAATGACAAAAACATGAAATTAGTGATGGTGAATACCTTTAATTCCAGTTCTTCTAGGCAGAGGTAGGTGGATCTCTGGGTTTAAGGCTAGCCTGATCTAGAGTGAGTTCTAGGACAGCTAGGTCTACACTGAGAGACCCTATTTAAACAACAACAACCACCACCATGAGACCTGGATAGCTGAGTGGTCAGCACCTGCCGGCTACCACTGAGCTCCTAGCACTCTCAAACAGTTCCCCAGCACTACCAAAAACCACATAGAGAAGGATGGAGGCAGAGAGGGCTGAGTCCAAAGCTTCCCCCACCCCAGGAGCTGTGCTGTAGATATCATCCTGAACAGAAGGATTGTATGGAGAAACTGAGGCCTAAAGGGAGTTTCAGTATACCAAGCACCTCCCTTAAACCATCAGGAACCTCCCGCATCTGAGGGAACTCCCTTAAGTTGCCCTAAAGGTCAGCTCCCTCGGGCAAGAATATCTAGTCAACTGAACAGTCTGTATCAGTTCAGAGACTGAACTCTGCTCACTGCCATATACAACTTTAATCCCAGCACTCGGGAGGCAGAGGCAGGTGGATTTCTGAGGCCAGCCTGGTCTACAGAGTGAGTTCCAGGACAGCCAGGGCTACACAGAGAAACCCTGTCTCGAAAAATCAAAAAATAAAAAACAAAAAAACATAAAAAAACAAAAAACAAAAAAACAACTTGCTTTCCTGACATTTTTCTCCTCACCCTGAGATCTTGGCAGTTTGATCCCTAGCAAACCATTCTGTATTCCTGTGAGTTGGTACAGGAAGGAGGAGAGACTATTAAAAAGTTAGAGAGCAAACAAACAGGCAAGCTGGGGCACAAACCCACACAGGGACCAGGAAGAAAGAGGATACTTCAAAAAGGCCCTTAGGGGGCTACGAAGATGGCTCATGGGTAAGAAGGCTTCTTTGTAAGCATGAAGACCTGAGTCTAAGCCCCAGGACCCAGGTAAGAAGCACGGCTGTGCACTTATAAACACGCTGCTAAGGGGGTAGAGGCAGGAGATTTCTGGGACTTGTTGGCTGCTAGCCTAGCTGAAAAAAACGATGAGCTCTAGGTATAGTGAGAGATCCTGGAACTACTTTTGGGGTGTGTGTGGTGTGAGCGCGCGCGCAGCCTGTGCACAAAGCTGCACACATTGCACACACACACACACACAACATACAATGAGGTGCCTGTACACACACACACATACACACACACACACACACACACACACACACTTATAATACAATAAAAAACTTTGAAAAAAATCAATGAAACAAAGAGTTGTTTCTTTGAAAAGTTAATTAAGTACAATCCATAGACACAGCTAACTAGAAGAAAAAGAGAAGACAAATTAATAAAATCAGAGATGAAAAAACGGATGTTCCAGAAAATACCAATGAAATCTAGGGGGTCATTAGAGAATGCTTCTAAAAATCTGTATTCAAAAACACTACAGGGATTCTTAGACATAAGGATGAATTCTTAGACATATATGACCTACAAACCTGCCTCAAGAACACAAAGAAAGCAAATGCTTTGATAAGAAACGAGATACAAACAGCAATTGCCTCCCTAGACAGAAAAGCCCAGAGCAGAGGCCTTCATGGTTTCTTTCAAAAGACCTTAAAAAGGGAACAAACAGCAAGCTCTTGAGGCCAGTCCACCAGGCAGAGGATCTGAAGGCTATCTATCAAACACACTCTATGGAGCTAGCCTGCATCAGACTCCTACCAAAGCCAGACAAGGACAAAATAAAAAGGGAAACCTCGGACCGATTTCCCTGATGAACACAGATATGAAAATTCTCAGTAAAATACTTGCAAAGCGAATTTAAGAACATAGAAAGACATATATCTCAATCAAGTGTGTTTTAATCTAAAGATGCAGGAGTGGGGGGGCTGGTGAGATGGCTCAGTGGGTAAGAGCACCCGAATGCTCTTCCGAAGGTGATAGGTTCAAATCCCAGCAACCAACCACATGGTGGCTCGGGGGGCTGGTGAGATGGCTCAGTGGGTAAGAGCACCCGACTGCTCTTCCGAAGGTGATAGGTTCAAATCCCAGCAACCAACCACATGGTGGCTCACAACCATCTGTAATGAGATTTGGCTCCTTCTTCTGGAGTGTCTGAGGACAGCTACAGTGTACTTACATATAATAATAAAAAAATAATAATAATAAAGATGCAGGAGTGGGTCATCATATGCAAACCAATACATTACAGTACATAGATAAGACAGAAATCACATCTCAAAGATGTAGACAAGGCCTCTAACAAAGCTCAACATCACTTCATAATAAAAGCTCCAAAGAAACTAGAAATGGAAGGAATATACCTCAACATAATAAAAGCTGTATTCGGGCTGGTGAGATGGCTCAGCGGGTTAGAGCACCCGACTGCTCTTCCGAAGGTGATGAGTTCAAATCCCAGCAACCACATGGTGGCTTACAACCACCCGTAACAAGATCTGACGCCCTCCTCTGGTGCGTCTGAAGTCAGCTACAGCGTACTTATGAAGAATAATAAGAAATGAATCCTTGGACCGGAGAGACCAA